>JAHWFO010039273.1:403144-417209 GCA_023313115.1 Rhysida immarginata | reverse complement strand
GCTTCTACAAATCATTCAGTATCTATACTGTCAATGATCTATCCTCAGACCATAAACCAGTTGCACTAAATTTTGAAAACGTAAACATTGACCTCAAAGAAGAACTGAGGCTCAAACAAGACTGGAAGTTTTTTAGAGAAATTCTCAAAAACGATGGCGACCCACTAAATAACGTACATTGTACGAGCGACATAGATACTAATGTGAAAAGGCTTACTAAACGTATAAATGCAGCTATTGACTCTAGTGCTTCACCCTTAGAGTCGAAGCGAGCTGATCACCTTGATCTCACACCAGAAATCAAACAATTAATTGAGCAAAGGAATAAGGTTAGAAGGCAGTGGTACCGAACTCGTGATTCATGGCTTAAGACCAAGTATAATAGGCTCACTAGAAGAGTTCACGAGGAGGTAAAAGCACTTCGTAATGACAGGTGGAGCGATAAAGTTAAGAGTCTGTCGACCCACGATAACTCTATTTGGTGCATGGTTCGAGCCTTACAAAATAATAAAGCCATTAATATCCCACCACTGTTAGCCCAAAATGGCAAATTCATCACGAATGATGATGATAAAGCGCAGCTTATTGCAAGTTCACTTTCAGAACAGTTTGTCACGCCTACTGATGGTCGGCAAATAGGACTTGATATGTCTGAGAAAGTAAAATCCTGCATAACTGGCTTCTATAATATTCACGGCAATGAATTACCAAAACAAAGCATTGATATAAATGAAGTCCAAAGCATCATTAAAAATTTAAAAACGAGAAAAGCTCCAGGTAAAGACTCTATTAAGAACAGTGCTTTAAAAAATTTACCTCAAAATACAATTCAAGATATTGCAAAAGTGATTAATGACTGCTGGAAGAACACTTACTTCCCGGATGCTTGGAAGCAATCAGTTGTCTTAAGCATTCCTAAGCCAGGACAAAATCCTGCAAATCCTGTTAGCTACAGGCCCATCAGCTTGTTACTATCAATCTCCAAAATCCTGGAAAAAACAATTCTCAAGAGATTCATTGAGTACTGTGATGCCAACGATCTCATCCGCGATGAACAATTTGGCTTTCGCTCAAACCATTCCTGCCAACTCCAAACATGGAGGCTCGCAGCGTATATCAATGAGCCCCTTAATCTCTCTATGTATTGTGGGGTCGTTTTCCTCGATGTACACAAAGCCTTCGACCAAGTCTGGCACGATGGTCTTATTTTTAAAATGATTATGGATGGATTTCCTCAAGACATAATTACTCTGATACACTCGTTTCTCTCCAACCGGTTCTTTCAGGCCAGAGTTGGAGATAGCCTATCTCCTATGTATGAAGTAAAAGCTGGTGTCCCACAGGGTTCAGTCCTGGAGCCAGTATTATTCAATTACTTTATGCGAGACTTTCCAAGTCCTTCCAAATGTAAGCTCTCTTTTTACGCAGATGACGCTGCTATACTGACCTGTGCTCGTCAACCAGCCGTAGTAGTCTCGCGGCTACAGAAGGCTCTAAAGGAGTGTGAAAGCTGGTTTAGCAAGTGGAGGCTAAAATTGAATGCAAGGCGATGTTTGTCTCCAAGAAGAGAAAGAGATCATTAGATTCTCTAACACTATATGGCAAAAAACTGGACTGGGTTGAAACTTATAAATATCTTGGTGTTGTTATTGACTCTAAACTTACCTGGACTCCCCACGCAACTTATGCGTTGAATAAGGCCAGGAGAGCCAAGTTTAGCTTGATTGCTCTGCTGGGCCGGAATAGTGCTCTAAACATTGATAATAAACTCCTACTCTATAAGGTCATTGTTCGGACTATCTTGACCTATGGTATGCCCGTCTGGGCCACAATATGTAAAACTAGATGGAAAGAACTGCAAACGTTCCAAAACGTTACCCTTAGGACTATTGCGCAAAAAGATCGGAGAATTGTTCGCAATTCCTCCATTTATAATGACTTCAACATGACTCATATTGGCAAATACGTTCAAGGGCTCATGGAATTTATGCTGCCCAATATAGAAAATCATAGCAACGAGCTAGTCTCGCGCATTTTAAAGCATCCTATGCATAGAAAGAGATATCGTGATCCAAGGCATATACTTGATATTAATTTTGAAGACATTGATAATGTCTTATTTCCAGATTACTGGACTTCATAGGTCGTGTTTTATCTAATACTAGTGGTCTGCTTCTAGTCTAGACAGTCGTCAATCAAATTTTCCTCCACCAAGAGGAGGCAATTTTTCTTTCATACTTTGGATGACCCTTGTGGGTACATCAGGCTTCTTTTCTAGCTCAGTGTATTTCCCTTGGAATATGATTATGAAGGGTGAGATTATGGAAGCTATGCTTCAAGTTCCACTTGAATACCGATACACTACACTGTTCGATTGTCGATTGTCCTTAACAATGATCCTCAAATCTTTAAAACTTTAACAATCACCATGGCGCACGATTCACAAGTTCCTCACAAACATGTCAAGTTTAATACAGGAGTTTTATAGAATTTAACAAAGTGGCGAAATTTTTCACCTTTCATCTTAACATGTTTATCTAATGTTGGAACATTATCTCCAGTTTATTGCGAGTTTTCATGAGCATTCTCATGGTTTTAGAAAGGAGGAATTGCGAACCGGTTGCCTGGCCTATCATCAGGCTTCCGCTTTGAATTCTTTGTAGTTTTTAAGACATTTGGATACAGCCTTGCTATACCAAGGCCCTTGGTGCCCATTTGGTAGAGGCGACGAGCTAGGTTTCGTATCCATATCGAGGAATATCTCCTTTCGTTTTTCATCTTAACATATCCGCCTACTTATGGAGCATTCTCCAGTTTTTAATTATCACTTTATTATGATGGTTTCCATTTGCTGAGCTAGTGCATCAGGTCATAGGCTACTATCGCGACTGTCACCTTACTTCGAAGTATGTCGTACATGTAAGGAAACGTTACCAAGCATACGTTTTTTGTAAAAGCCTCGAATTAACATGGCGTCCTGTTTGTAGATACACAGGCGATAGTGTGATGTCACATACAGTATTTCTAACGACTTTTAACCGTATAATGATCACCAAACAATGTAAATGTGATAATTTACTGTGATAAATTGACTTTCATAAAGAAATAAAGACAGGAGCATGTTAATCGCCGCCGACGATTCGACGAATCATCTACTTTTGCGATAGATCTGATAACACTGTATATACGAGACAGGCGCTGTATTCCAACAGGACAATGCCCGACCGAATGTGGCCAGAAATGTCCTCGCCTTTTTCCAAGCACATCAGACGCCCTTGTTCCCCTGGCCTGCTCGTTCACCAGACATGTGTCCAATCGAACATGTGTGGGACAGGGTTGCTCATCGATTGGCTCGTCAGACTCCTGCAGCAGCAATTGTGGATGAACTGTATACCCGTGTAGACAGAGCATGGCAGGACATTCCCCAGGCCCTTATTCAGAGCTTGTTTGACTCAATGCCACGACGTTTAGAGGCTGTAATTGCATCCCACGGTGGTTTCACCCGATACTAATGTGACCATAAAACGCATTGTATTGACCTGAAAATCTAATGGTTTCTTTTCTGACCCATGATATGCAAATGCTCCAAATTTAATGCAGATTGGGCTATTCCATCAGGGTGTTGCGATTTTTATAAACAGTAGTGTATATGATGGGTACTGTGTACACTGGCTGACAAAAAAAAAGTGAAGCGCCCAGAAGGAGTGATTAAAAGTGAATGGAAACAACATATGATGAAAGAACTGTGACTTTTTTGTACTGATTCAAACTAAAATATGGAATGAAACGAAACAGACAACGCCGTTGGCAATACAGGTGGAATGTTGACGCAAGGTCAGTTGGATGTGGCACCCCCTCTCGCTATAATGCATGCCTTATGCGGTTCGGAATGGTGTCAAATAGCCTTTGGATCCTCTCCTGAGGCAAGTCAGTCCACAGTTGCCGCAGGTTGGTACTGGGACGGAGCCGCCTTCCAATGTCATCCCACACGTGTTCAATGATGGATCTTGCTGGCCACGGGAGGACCTCAACATGCTGTACGCAGTCCATAGACACACGTGCTGGTACAATGTCCCAGGGTGCTGTACCAAAATGGGTAGGATGTGCGGACGCAGAATGTCTGTGACGTATCGCTGTGCCGTCAAAGTCTGCCGAAGCACTATAGTTGGTTGGTTGGTTGGGTATTAGCGTCCTTTTCAACTGCTATGATCATTTCAGGACGGCGTTATAGGGGCCACAAATTTTGCCTCGCAAGGGTTCTTTAACGTGCAGCCGGCAAAACGACTACACAGGACCAACGGCTTTACTTCCTTTCCGAAGAAGTGCGTGATCTCAGAATTTTCCCCCTGAAAAATTCTCGTCGTCCTTGGCCGGGGTCGAACCCGCGTCCTCGGGCATCAGAGGCGACCACGCAACCACTGAGCCATCGAGGCCGATCCGAAGCACTAGAGGCGACCTGAACGCCTATCCGATGGCTCCCCACACCACGATGCCAGGAGTTACGCCTGTGTGTGTCTGTCCACAATATGGGAGGGTTGTGCTCCCTGCCCTCGACGCCACCATATGGGTGGTCATGGAGAAGCGGGACTCATCACTAAACACGATGCGAAGCCTGTGTCCATGCCTCCCGGGCAAGGCAAGGCACCACTCTAAACGCAGGCGTTGGTGTTGTGGTGTCAATGGCAACCGACGCATGGGGCGGTAGGACCCCAATCCGGCGGATGAGAGTCGTCGAGACACTATGCGGGAAGTCACGGGGTGTTGTAGAGTCTCCAGTACATGTTCGCGGATGGCGGGAGCTGATGCCAGGGGATTCCTTAATGCTTGGAGCATCATACGACGGTCCTCCCTTGGGGAGGTGTTTGTTGCACGATGCGCATGGGTGCCCTCATGTATCCACTGATTCCAACATCGGGCCACTGTGACATCTGAATGGCCTACATCCCTAGCAATTCCACGATACGACCAACCAGCATCATGCAGTCTCACAATGCGGCCCCTGTCAAATGCTCT
Source organism: Rhysida immarginata (assembly GCA_023313115.1). Lineage (NCBI taxonomy): Eukaryota > Metazoa > Arthropoda > Chilopoda > Scolopendromorpha > Scolopendridae > Rhysida > Rhysida immarginata. The sequence goes on along the minus strand of JAHWFO010039273.1, from coordinate 412,196 downwards.
CAATTGGTGGATAGGATGTCTAACGCGTCTGCGAGGCATCGCGGGTGCTTTGTGCAGTACAGTAATCCTCTCCGAACGTCTTGCATAACTGTCGGGCTCACAGCATGTTGTCAACTTAACAACATGGCGGTGACATCACGAATCACTCTTGTGAGCGTTCTAGACATTACAGATTCTTGTAAATCTAAGCGTTTACTCGCACATCAATGGTATGCATGTGTATCGAAATAGGATAATATTGGACCACTCCTTCTGGATGCTTCACTTTCTTTGTCAGCCAGTATATATATAATTCTCTGCATGTCTGTCTGTTCGCTATGCATTCCAAAATGGCTGGACCAGTCTTGAGGAAATTTTGCATGTTGACCCTGGGAAGGTTTTAGGCAGGTCAAATTGATCCGAGGTCAAGGTTATGGTGGAGATATAACGCTAAACTAACGAAGCGCTCAAGAGATGGTGCCAGGAAAACGCCATGCAACAATGTAATCTTTATTGTTCCCAACAAACGAAAAAATACTGATGAAAACAGTAAAGGTTAAGGTGCGTTCCCATAGCTCGCTTGGAGCGTGAAGCTTGAAGCTTGAAGCTTGAAGCTTTAAGCTTATTGCGTGTGATTTTTCAAACTCAAGCTATCCTAAACACCAAGCTGATATGCGCTAGTTGCGTGAAGCAAGAGGATTTTCAAGCTGCTTTTCGCTTCAAGCGTACATCTAGCTCAGTTTGATTTTAAAGCAACTTGCTGCTTGGAAATGACCGAGGCACATGCGCACTATACACATTTCCCTGATGACTGCATTTTAGTGAGAATATAAAGGAGAAAAGGGAAGGAAGAATTCCGCGATTTGTATTCGTTTCTTTTTCTCCTTTGTATTCATGATTTCTTTGAAGAAAATCTTCATTTTATTATTATTTCTTCTTTGAGTATTATAGTATGATTTTAAAATTTTTTATTAATAATTTATTAATATTTATTTCTTTTATTTTATTTACTTAATTTAATTTATTTATTATTTTATTAATTTATTTATTTTATTTATTATGTATTTGTTTATTTATTTTATTACGTTTAATTGAGTTTATTTTATATAAGTTTTAATTTGTTATTTTATATTTCTTTTTATTTTATTGTCATTTTATTTTAATTTATTTTATTATATTCATTTATTATACAGAGTCGAGTCACTGAATTATGACCGCCACGTAGGTATATGTAAATACGGTTGTGCTCATTCACAGGGGTGGGGGGGGGGGATAAACCTGCCTTTTGGAAGATATATAAAGGTGATTTCAGAGGAACATTTCGTACAGCAGTCGTCGCCGTCATGGGTAAAGTATGCGACCTAACAGGCCTTGAAAATGGTATGATCATTTCGGAAACCGCAGTTTTCGTGAACTGTTCGTGTAGTGCCGTAGTGAAGGTGTACAATGAGTGGAAGAATGGAAAGATGTTCATTCCAGGCGTAGAAACTATAGAGGAATATGGGCCATTAATGAACGGGGTGAGCGGCGCTTGCAACGGCTAGTTACATGACGATCATGACAGCCCAAATGAATGAGGAATGCACCAAGAAGCTATCGAAAACAACTGGGAAACGCACCGTGTTGCGTCTTGGCCTTCGCAGCAAACGTCTGGTTCCAGTACCCATTTGACAAGTGTGCATCGCAAGAAACGACGTGCGTTTGCATTGCTGTACAAACATTGGATTTTAGACCAGTGGAAAAAGGTTGCATTTTCCGATGAGTAGCATTTTCTACTGTATCGTATCGATGGGCGCTCGCGTATCCGCCGGGAGACATCCGAATACAAACTGACCGAAACCATTGTTGGGCGGCAACAAGGTGGAGGAGGCCGTGTAATGGCCTGGGGCATGTTTTCGTGGCATGTTTTGGGTCCATTACTGGAAGGTACCATCAATAGCTGTGCACATTTATCCATCGTTGCCGATCAGATGCATCCCTACATGGCAACTGTGCATTCTGCGAATGATGGCATCTTTCAACAGGATAACGCCACATGCCATTTGGCCAAAATTTGCCGTGCCTGGTTCGAGGAGCATGAGGATGAATTCCATTTACTATCCTGGCCTCGAAACTTCCAAGATCTTAATCTTTGCGAAGATATGTGGGAACATCTGGATCGACACGTCAGGCTGCGAGACCCTCCACCACGGAATCCTCATGAGTTCGTGATGCTCTGCTGTTCGCATGGACACAGATACCTGTTGCCACCTTCCAAGCACTCATTGATCTATGCCTCGTCGCCTAGTTGCTGTTTTGGCTGCAAAAAGAGGCTATTCGGATTGTTATGTATGTGGTTATAATTCAGTGACTCAATCCTGTATATAATATTCATTAATTTAATTTTATTCTATTAGCTTTTTATTGAATTTATTATATTTATTTGTTATTTTACTAGTCTTTTTATTAATTTATGTATTATTTTAATTTATTTATTACTTAAGTTTATTTATTTAATTAATAGGTTTGTTTATTTAAATTTAGTTGTTTTATTTTATTTTATTTATTTATTCCATTTTTTGCAGCCTCATCGAAAATAAAAATAAATATCACGTTTTGCTAAATTGGAAATATTTTACCCGTTTTTACAAAATTTATTTATTTATTTATTTACAATAACAGAACAATAAATTGGCAATAATCATAATACAACAATATAAAAGAAAAATCAAATAAGATAAATTCAGTAATTTTTGTATCAAAATACTTTTTAGATTAATTAGCAATAGCTTTTTAAAATTAAATTCCTTTTCAGTAACAACTAACGTTTTCGTGCATTAAAGGCGCCATGTTTTTTGAAATTCACATCTGCGATTTCTCGCGAGACACGTTAGCTATGGGATAGCTTCAACGCTTGCTTGCCTTTTCAAGCTGAATTTTTCAAGCCATATTTTTCTACCGAGTAGAATTTGCTTCAAAGCTCAAGCTTCGCTTTAAAGCTCAAGCGAGCTATGGGAACGCACCTGTACATTGTTGCTTCGACTAAGAAGATCAGATAATTTTCAATGCCAGGGCCTGTCTTTTTCGTTAGCTACGATGCTTGCCTTAATGATTCACGTTTTAAAGGGGATAATTATAAAAAGTAATAAATAAATAAAAATCTTTTATTAAAATCTTTGGAGAGCTGTAAGAAATTATGTTAAAACAAATAAGAGAATATACAATTTCTAGGACGTGCAAGCTTTTGCTGAAAAAGTGAAGTTACTTTCCCTAATAAGCTAATAACTAGGGAAAATTAGGGTTCTGAAAAATAATGCACTCCATTTTTCATTGGTTTTGTAATGTAATAACTTACTTCAGAGATTTGTGACTTAATAAAACTCTATTGTTGATGAGGGCTGTTGTTGACGCTGTAAACAGAGTTCCTGAACTCCCTCAAACCTATCTACGAAGTATTTTTTAATATAGACAGAAATAATTCAATACGCATAGCCTTTCTTTGATATTCTAGAATGTTAAGGGTGCAATGTCAAATTTTCCTTGTCAAACCTAATCAGACACAAAATTCCAGTGCAAGCATTTTAAAGAATTCTTTTCGTTTTTCCAAACTGATTAAATATTTTATTAACTCTAAAAGATTTTTCATGTGTTTTTATTCATATTCAAATTCAGATATTGCAAAATTTCATCAAACAAACAAACCGAGCAACGCCGGGCATATCAGCTAGTCACTTTTAAGACGCAATACTAAGAACATGCACTACCACGTTATTAGGTAGCGGAACACTTATTACTTTCACAATGTCCGTCTGTCTATCTGTCCGGCCGTCCCCTTCATCGTTCCCACATCTTTTAACGTTTGAAGGTTGAAACTAGGAAAGTAGCTTACCATGGGCATGTCCTATTTCACTATTTAGTTTGGTTTTGTTTGGCCCACTGGAATCGAAGTTACGGGAGTGGGAGTAAAAGGAGACCAAGTATTTAGATATGTAAAGGAGTGAAATTTGATATGCAGATTCCTGTACGCAAAATCTACATTACTATAACGTTTGGGCCAAATTTTCCCAATGGGGTCGGAGTTGTGGGGGTGGCAGTCACTTGGTCTATGGCAACATATGGCATGTGATACTGTATATCGTTAGATCGGAAATGATGAAAAAGGAAAGCTCATTTATATTTTCTAAATACTACATTCGAGAAAATCAATTTTTTTATTTTAAAAAAATTATGGGGAGGATTAAAAAATGCAGATAAAAGGGTAAAAATAGATGAATTCAGGGGTTCTGCTACTTTCCTAAACCGTCCTCTGGGGGATTAATTTATTCGCTTGTGTAGGCCGATAATTATCTTTCTTAGTACATGTGCGTCTCTGATCTAAGTACAGGGTGCCTAGGGTATTTGAGGACAAGTGATTGAGCGCCTGCAGTTATGTGTACACAAATACACTGAACGACCAATTTATTAGAGACACCCCGATAATAGCGTGTTTTAAGCGATCATAATATTAAGAGTGCCTAATGTCTTGTACTTCTCAAATACCACGTGGCTTGACCTTTTATCTGGCGGTCCTCCAAAAAAGGTGAATCAAAGAAGTAATGGAAAATTGCGCCTCCTTTAGCGGCGAGATCTGCCTGAATACGTGCTGGCATGGATTCAACAAGGTGTTGAAACCGTTGCGGAGGAATACAGCCCAGGCTGACATCACAGCATTCCGTAATTGGTGTAGGTTGGACGCTAGCGTGGGAAGGCTTTGGATGATTCTCTCCACTTCATCCCATAAATGCTCGATCGGATTGAGATCGGGCGACCGAGCTGGCCACTGAAGCAGGTCGAAGTCCGCGTCATGTTTCTCGAACCAGTCCAAGACCATGCGAGCACGGTGACAGGGAGCATTGTCCTGCTGAAACTGTCCGTCACCACCAGGGAACACATCATCATGAACGGGTGCACTTAATCGGCAACAATGCTTAGGTAGTGTGTCGCATTCAGGTATGTGTCTGCGGATATCAGAGGACCCAGTGTGTCCCAAGAGAAGACACCCCAGATCCAGCACTCCTCCTCCACCCGCCTGTACGGTTGTCTGCTGACAAAATGGGTCCATGGTCTCGTGCTCTCTGCGCCAGATGCGCAGTCTGCCGTCCGCATGATGAAGTAGGAACCGCGATTCGTCGGACCAGGCGACCTTCTTCCACTCAACCAGTGTCCAGTGGCGATGCCTGTATACCCATAGTAGGCGCGCTTTCCTATTTTGCGGTGACAGCGACAGTACCCGTACTGGCCGCCTGTTGTTAAATCCAGCTCGGTGCAAGGTGCGCCGCACCGTGTGCTCCGAAATGGGTAGGGATGCTCCCTCATTAAACTGCGCTGCAATTTGTTAGGCTTCCCGTCCTGTTGCTGTGGATGATTCGTGCCAGTCGCCGTTGGCCTCGTTCATCCACGGCCTTGTTTTGTCCGGAGTTATGTTTGTTGGAGGTTGTTTTTTTGGCTTAACTGCCATTCACGGAATACCCTTGACAATGTTGCATGAGAAAACCCGAGGAGGTTCGCGGTTTGCGAAATGCTCAACTGCGTCCGTCGAGCTCCAACGATCATACCTCGTTCAAAGTCGGTCAAATCCTTGGATTTACGTGTATTCAGTCCACTTCTGCTGCTGACTGCAACCTGTGATCCAATGCATCCCTTTTATACACCGCTTCGGCCTGTTCTATTGTTTGGGTGTCATTGGGAGGCCGATCCATTTTCCGTAAGAGATGTCTCTAATAAATTGGTCATTCAGTGTATATCTGTGCTTTCATCTTTACAAAACACCAATGGCGAACTATTAGCTGACGCAAGAAATGAAACGACACGCCGTGATCGTTGCGCTACGCGCACAGCACAGCGATGTTGAAATTGCAATATTTTTTGAAAGTCGCCAGATCGAGTGTGAACTAAGTTCGGAAGGAGTTGGAAGCCTCAGGGGACATGTGTCGCCTGTATCTAAGCGCAAAAAAGCACGTACAACGCTCGAACTATAGAGAACACCACAATTTGTACAGAATAACGCTGCATGAGGACCTTCGTTGTAAGTCATATGTTCTGAAGAAAGGGCATATGAATAACGACTGGTTCGAGCAACGCGGTTATAAACAAGCCCAAAAATCCGCAGGAACTTACCATGCTCGTTTTTTTTTTCCCAATGAAAAAAATTTCGACTACGACCAAAAGTGAACCAGTGAAATGACAGATGGTTATGTGCAGATCCCTCGAATGTCCCACGTGTTATGGCACACCAAGATTCCCGTAACTGTGAAGGTTTTAGACGTGGTGAGTAGCGAAGGACACGTAATGCTATCCCACTTCTTTCCACAAAGTTGTCAAATGAATGCTGCTGGCTATATTGCGGTCCTGCAAACAGCTGTGAATGGCAGAACGTATGCCTGTCAATAGGACTCTGCACTTGCACTTAAACTGTGACAACACAAGAATGGACGGCAACCCACACTGAATTTGTGACCACCTAACTCGCCAGATCTCAATCCCCTGGACTGTTTCATGTAGGGCGTTGTTGAACGGGAAGCTAATCGACATTCCCACAATACCATTGGTTCCGTCAAGGCCGTCATTGCTGCGTGATGGTCGACATCCAGAAGAACTATTTACTTCGAGCATGTCAACGCTTCCAGTCTCGCATTGAAGCCATCATTGCGTCTATGGCGGTTCCATGGAATAAACCTGTTCTCCAAATCTTTCTACATCTGTGTACTTACTTTGTATGATTAAAATACGTTACTTGGCATATATGATGCTTTATTCTACTATCTGCATCATATCCTCAAATATCTTACGCCCCCTGTTTTATGTAATTTATTTAAAGGACACTTTTCAAAATGTGCTCATACTGACATGAACGAATCATTAAACAAATAGGGAGATGGAAGGAGAATGAAATAACTGAACAGCAGTTGATATTTCGGAAAGAGACTGTCCTTTGTCAAAAGTAAAAGATAAAGGTGCTGCTATTAACTTTTTAGCTTTGTCAAAGGACAATTTTTGTTACAGTTGCCACGGGCAAAGTAAGTGACGTAGTGGTAAAATGGAAACATCAGAATTAAAACCCAAAATAATTTGGATCGTCATTGCCTCAATGTGACAAAGTCAAATCGACTGATTTCGGATTATGATTGGCATCGAGAAGTCGTGCCAGCAGTCGTACTATCCGTCCAGAGCTGTTTGCGCTGTGAATCCACGGAATCCAAAAGTACACTGCCGTCAAGAAGTTGCTCCCTATATTTTTCATTAAACGTTTATATAAGAACTAAAAATATAATTATAATTTGACTCTTACCTTCCACCCCCCACCCCCAATTTAATATTCTTACTGAGATCTGCAAGCCAAAATTATTTCTCAGCTGATGTAACAATATTTTCCTTATATCTAGCAGATGCTTCATCAATTTTAGAGGCGATTAATTTCATTACCACTATCATTAATATACGAACAACTGAGGCAGTAAGCAAAGTTTACAAGAGAGGATGTTAAAAGTGTAAAATGCTATAATACCCCTACAAATATTATAAATGTTATAATTTTATAATAATGTTTTATTATTCTGCCTTGTCTTCAGTAGATCTGAAAATACTTTATTAGTAGTTAAAGCATAAATATTACCCCCTTCAAGTAATTGCACGATTACCTTTAAAAATACATTCAAGGAAACTCTAAATCCGATGTCGTATATGTTTGTGTTATTGGAAGAATAAAGCTCCTTCAATTTTACATTGCTTTTAAAATTAATCTATCAAATGGTAAAACCCTGTCCAGCTGTCTGGGAGGTATTAACAACGACATGCTAAGACGATTGATCGACGGGAACATGCGTAGCACGTGAGAATTTTGTACATTACTCCAGGTGGACACGGAAAAAATTGATTTCTCACGAACAGAATCAAACCGAAAGATTAGGGGTATTTCAAGAAAACGCTGCTGTGTTATCAGACGTGTGAAAGCAACGAAATACGAGGCATTGGATTAGGGATAAGACAGGCTTGGATCACGCCAATTGCTTTTTTTAGCGGAATATACGCATGAAGACTCCTTAAGAAAGAATTCTTATTTTCGTTCTTGGTAAAAATTTAACTTACAACAGTCTGTTTTTCACATTGGATAAAAATAGCTTGATTTTTCCATAAATTTGTGCAAATAGTTTCATTCTCTTCTAGAAAGCTTTTACAGTGATTAATAAATCATCTTTTTTAACACAGAAGGAAAGCTATAAAGGTCATGATAGGTACAACGCGATGAAACTTTATCTAAAAATTAAAGCTGACTTTATTGACAGGAATTTAATGTATAAAAATTCAAATTCAACTGTAAATATAAGAAATCAACAAAAACCGAATGCGTAAAAAACGCTTCGGCTTTGTTTCAGAATGTGCTGTAGCAGTAGGACTAATCTAATTCTGCTTATGGATGTTCTTTAATAATCCTTTGGATTGTTTCAGGTTAGATCCAAAAATTAGTTTACTTCAAGAACTGGAGTGTTGGAATTTCTTAACATCGTTCCTAGCACTTCCGATCTAGAAATAATTATCAGGCTTTTTTTTCGATATGATCAATCGTGTATGAGGCATTAAAGGCATTCATCTACACTAATTTAACTTATTCATATTTTCTCTATCAGTAAAAACACTGTCTCTTTAATCATTGTATTTATAGTTGCATGCCAGAATATGCCAATGTATGCAAATACATCGAAAGCTGAAAGGTCAAAATTCTGATCCCTATTTCACTAGCCCAAATGAAACGAGTCCATAATAGTTCACATTTTTCATTATTGCAATGTGGCTCTCATTTGTCGAATTGTACTTCATTAGACTAGGGTTTATATTCTTTCACTAGCAGAGGACCCGGCGTTACCCGGGATAATTACACTTGTAGGTAAACATAACAATCTCAAGAAATTAGATTATAACTCCAAATTGGTTAAATAACTCAATCAATACAACACAGAGCGAAGAGACTATCCATCTACTAAAACGCGAAGGGACTATCCATTCTAACGGGGTGTAACGTGGAAGCGTGATAGTTAAAGTTTATTTACAGAACAGGTGC
>JAHWFO010039273.1:383692-403134 GCA_023313115.1 Rhysida immarginata | reverse complement strand
CGCGGAATTCTTTTTCCTTTCCGGATCGGGTTCCAAATTCCGTGACACGGGGTTAATAAACGTATTAGCGACGAATAACACAAAAAAGTAAAAAATAAAGACGTACACAAAATTACAAAATTAAAAACTAAGAAATCAAGGATGAAAAACTGAAAAAAAAAATAATAATAAAGAAAAAGATTAATAAAATTATGTCTAAATTACAGGCAGAGAGAACAAAAATATAAATAAAACAATAAAGATTTACAAAAAAATGTATCTATGTTGATATATATCAAGTTTAATGCCTAAAAATAGAGAATCATTATAAAAATTAATTCATAATTTGACCAAGGGATTGACATCCGAAACATGCGTCCTCCACTTATATTTCTTGCAACGCGTCTCCACTTATATTAATACTAGCAGAGATACCCGGCGTTGCCCGAGATAATTACGAGTTGTAGGTTAAACAGAACAACCTCATGAAGTTAAATAATAAATTTGTTTTCAGTAATTCTACAATTTCCTTTCATAGACGAAGCAATTGTTCAGATGTTTCCGATGCCCGGATAACTTTTTGTCATCTCTGCCCAATACTCATTCATTTCTTCGCTGGCATTCGATAGATATGAATTATTGTTATAATCCTTCGATAGATTATTATAGGACATGACACCATATGATTGTTGGTTTGAAGAGTGAGTTCATGTATGTTTGAACGAAGGGACTGCCTCCTCTGTCATCTTTCACTCTTTCTCAATAGTCTGCTAACTCTCCATTATCTCCAGTTACGGATCATTATTAAATATTTCCAAGAAAACGTTAACTTCTAAGAAAATCCCGAGCAACAGGAATTCTACGAATTGTTGCAAAGTCAATTTTGTTTTATAATTCTCAGAGGTGGGATGTAACCATCATTCTTAATGAACTTACTTATATTGCACACTTTGCCCGGGTTTTACTTACCCTCTTGTTGTTCTGTCTCAGATTAAAATGTTATCCATCTTCACCCCCAGGGAGTATCACTGGATACTTTAGACGAAGCCGTCCAACTCATGCACTTCGCCCGCGTGCAACATAAAATGCTCGCGGACAAAGCTCACGGGCAAAGCCGAGGGGATAGTCCAAAACTCAGGAGGGGTGTGGGTATATTTTTCTATGCAGTGTTGCCAGACTTTAGGGGGCGATTGCATTAAATGAGGCATTATTTCTTTTGTTACTGATACTTGCTTGTTTATCGTCTCGCATAACATGGCGCACATTCCTAAAAAGCATAAAATCACTGAACCTGTTTTTAAACCGCAGTGGGAGAATATGGGTTTTTTTCATTGTTCACAGATCGTATTCGAAATGCTTAATATGTAACCATGTCCTATGGGGGAACAAAAATATAATTCTACCTGGCATCGAGAAAATTGTCACATTAAAATGAAGGAAATAAAATGGTAAGCTGCCTCGTTTTTTTTTTTTTTTTTACAATGTCGAATTGATAATTAGCAACTCGACTTTAAGGAACTGATCAACATAATGTGTTGTAGGGGGGGTAAGGAAGATTATCCGCGTGCACGGGCTCTGCCCGCGGACAGAAATCTTGGACAGCCCTGATTTAGACCTATCTTTTAAAATTTCCCTTGCCCTTGACGTAGTAGCTCTTATACCCTCCTGCTCTAGCGGACTTCCGTTGTTCAGATGTTTCCAATGCCCGGATAGCTTTTTATCTTTCTGTTGAAAATTTCACTGATCAATACTCGTTCTTTCTCTTACTTTTGCCAAACACAACTTTTCGCCAGTTGTCTGGACGTTTTTAGGGAGCTCAAGGGAGACCCGTGTGATCTCCTCGAAAAACATTGCCTTATCTATGTCCTGTCATTGCATAATCATATTTATGCTCGTTGTTAATAATTCGTTACCCACTTCCTAAAATATGTTAGTATGGTTAATTATGTAGTGTCACATCAGTAAATGTGTTACGTTTGTAGTGCCACACCAGTTAATGTGTTAAGCATATAGTGCAACACCACTTAATGTGTTAACAAACTTTCAACCCCCCTTTCCTCCTCTTAGGGGTTGAATTTCGAAAAACCCCTTCTTAGTGCTCACTTACATTTTGTAAAGAACCTCTGTACAAAATTTCAAGTTTCTAGGCCTTATAGTTTGGGCTGTGCATTGATCACTCACTCAGTCAGTTTCTTCTTTTATATATACAGGGTGTTTTTGAATTGAGTACAGATTTTTTGGGAGATGATAGAAGAGGTCCTTAGAAGTATTTTTTGTCATATGAACATGGGGTCCCCGCAGCTCCGTTTACTTACAATACTGCATTGAACAATCAAATGACACCGGGACGCAGTGTGCGTTGGTAGGCCTAGATTACTTTATTGTTAACAATTAACACAAGCAATTTACTGTATGACTTTTACAGAAATTGTTCGAAATGACCGCCATTTACATATGGACTAATCGTATTTTACAAAGGGGTTGGATACCATGGAATCTCCTTGACGAAGTTTGTCCTAAGACTTTTCAACAAACAAGCACGTGCACCTTGAAATTTCTTTGCAAACAATTACTTGTGTAATTACAGTAGATTACTTGTGTTAATTGTTAAAAATAAAATAATCTAGGCCTACCAACGCACACTGCGTCCCGGTGTCATTTGATTGTTCAATGCAGTATTGTGAGTAAACAGAGCTGCGGGGACCCCATGTTCATATGACAAAAAATACTTCTAAGGACCTCTTCTATCATCTCCCAAAAAATCTGTACTCAATTCAAAAACACCCTGTATGGATTAATAACACTGGGGAACAATGATTTTGGTGCCTAACAATTTTGACTTATTCCTAGGTATATGTGGGTCACTGATTCCAAAAATGCGTTCAGTTTTGCCCCATCAGCTCTAGTTTTTTAGCTTATTCACATTATATGTCAAACTAACCATACCTCCTGGCCCGCATATACAACTACATACAATTATAATTAAAAACAGAAAATATTTGCATATATCAAGCACTTTCTTTTTTATTTAGCAATCGTATCAATGTAATCATCTTTATTTATTCATAAGTCGCATTTGGTTTATTAAGTTTCTTCCATTAGGTCACTGAATCCTCGTTTCTGTGATTTCCTCCGATGCACTGATCTTGGACATTCACGCTGGATGCTCCAACAGTAGTCCGCCATCATATGTATATCCCATCGTCCACGATACCGTTCTTCCATTGAACTTATTTCCTGGTGAAAAGGTTCACCCTTTTTTTCGCTAACATCACCAAGACAATGAGGAAATCGGTCCAAATGACTGTGCAGATAGTGTAATTTTATGCTCATGTTACAACCAAGTGCAAAAAAAGTAGTGAGCATATTCTCCACTAGTTCTTCATAATTAGGAGCCTTATAGTTTCCAAGAAAATTCTTTACTATCATACAGAATGACGACCATGCAGCTGCCTCAGTATCATTCATTCATCGAGTCTTGAAATTTCTGGTCATTTATGAGTTTGCGGATTTGTGGTCCATCAAATATACCTGCTTTTATTTTCTCCATACTCAATGCAGGAAATTTTGTACATATATAGCCAAAACATGTTCCATCTCTATTCAAAGCCTTGATTAACTGCTTCATTAATCCAAGTTTAATATGCAGTGGTGGCAATATGATGTTGTTTCTGTCAACCAAAGGTTCTGTGATTATGTTTTTTTCTCCAACGATCATGCTTTCTCTAAGAGGCCACTGTCTTCTCACCCAATGTTGATCTTTAGCTCTAGAGTCCCATAGACATATAAAGCATGGGTGTTTGGTGAACCCCCCTTGTTGTCCTAGAAGAAAATTCACCATCTAGAGATCGACACAGATAGCCCATTGATGGTTGCGATATGAGATCTTCTCGAGGACTGTGGCTATTGTAGCTTGATTTTCACGCATAGCAACTGAGTGACCAATTGGAATTGACTTGTATTTGTTCCCATTATGCAAAAGAACACATTTTGTAGCTATCTATAAATAACCGCCATTCACTTGGTGTGTATTTTCTTATACCTAGTTTGATTAACAGTCCTTCAACATTGGTGCAAAAAACAAATTGGTTTTCTTCTGTGAAGAATGGCAGGAAGCACGTTTCCCTTTTGCGATAGAATGTGACTTTTGCTCCTGGTAACAGACAGTGTTTCTCTGCCAGCCTGGAAGCTAACAATTCCGACGACTTCTTTGGAAGACTTAGATCTCTAATGAGGTCGTTCAATTCCATTTGATTAAAGCCGTTTGCAACTGATGAAGATCCTTCAAAATCACTGTCAATTTGCTCAGCATAGATTTCGGCTGATTCGTCCTCTTCTTCTGATAACTCTGGAAAACTGGTAAATATAGGAACAGGTATCTCCTCTGAATGTGGAACGGGGCGTTTTGCGGAGGGTATATCGGGATATATCCACCTTTTCCGGTTTTTGCAATTGATGCCCTTTACATTCAGAGAACAAAAGTAACAGTCATCACTGTGGTTTATTTGTTCTCGCCATACCATTGGTATCCCAAATTTCAAGCACTTCCGTTTCCCATTTGTCCACTGTCGCAAATGCTCTGTGCACGTTTTACATGCAATGTGAGGTGCCCATGCCTTATCTTGGTCTCCCAGTTTTACCTTGAAATATGCCAAATAAGCTTGCTTTATAAAGTCAGTTATGGGTTTTCTTTGTTGAAAGAATATGTACTCCCCACAGATGAAACAAAATACATTAGGATTATTTAAACATTTTCTTTTTGACGAAGCCATGTTGCACTGAGTTATAACAAGTAGTAACCATGGCTACGGATTTTGAGGATAGCGCTATTGTGGCATTCATGTGAAACTAGGGCATAAGGCAGTGCACCGAGTGTGTCAAATAGATGCGAAATTGATGACGGTTTGCAAATGGCGTGAACAGGCCTTGTGTATATAGGGAGCTATGACTATACATATGCAGAAACAATAGATCTTGGATGTATTATGCACACAATCAATAGTATGTAACCACATATCGATGCAAAATTTATGATACTGATGGTTATAGCTCAGAATTCGGATTTCTTCGCCTTCAACGAAATGCTCCAAACAGATTTCACACGTCTCGTCTTTATTCCCGTCTTGGAAGTAATAAACGATGGTGTTCTTGAACTTATCCGGAGTATTTGGAGGATCCGGAGGAACAACAAACCCGGGCCGGGATGGAAGAAACTTAATCAATATTATGTATTATGCAAACAATCAATTTACAAATGGTGGGATACAAACAAAGTAGCAATAAGAGCAAATTATAATGATTTCAACAATTCTCATAAACTAGAGCTGCTAGAACAAAATGAATGGCATTTTCGGAATCAGCAACCTCAAAATACCCAGAGTTAATTCAAAAATTTCAGGCACCACGAAAAAAAAATTGTTTTTGTTCCCCAGTGTAATAATTTTTGCGGTTCTTGCAATGCTACTGCATAATAACCCCGATTTGACCTTTTTAGCATTCCTGTAGATGTCTCTATGAAGGAATTTTACACAGAAATGGCAGAGTGTACTTACTTTCCTTTTCCAGTTCTTTGGTACGAATGGCTCAAAGAAAGCAGCTATCGGACTTCTAGTGGGATACAATTGTTGGGTGCCATTTTGCAGGCAAAAGTGTTGGAGAGATGTCAAGCCAGCTTAACATCTCAAATCATCCGTTCAAAACGTCATCCGGGCGTGAAAGATAAGAGTACGACAAGTGTTCAACCAAGATACCCAAGATTATGTCGGGCAGAGACCGAAGAGCGTTTCGCATGGTGATCACTGCAAACCGTAAGACATCGGTAGATGGACTGACAAGATCCTTCATAGAGTCCGTTGGGACAACTGTAAGCATCAGAACTATTCGTAGGGAACAGCATTCACTGGGTTTTCATGGCATAGCTGCGGCCCACACACCTCACATAAGCACCTGCATGCAGTGAAGAGATATTGCAATGGTGCAAAGAGAGACGCTACTGTACTCTGGAGCAATGGTGGATGGTTGAATGGAGTCACGAATCACGATATACCATCTCGCAATCGGATGGAAGGACTTGGATATGGCGAATGCTTGGAAAACATCATCTGGCAAGCTGTGCCGCCCATAGTGAAGTTTGGCGGAGTGTCAGTGATGGTATTGGGATGATTTTCATGGTGCTCACTGTGGTTTGATCTGGATCCAATCGTTTCTGCAGCTGGTCATCTGAACGCGGAGCGTTATCAAGACATCCTGTATAACGCCGTACCCTCTGCTCTGGCAGCAGTTTGAAAATCGCCCTTTCTCTTTCAACACGATAACGGACCTTGCCACAAAGCAAGGGCTGTAGACAGATGGTTAGATGAAATTGGGGTGCGAGAACTTGACTGGCCGCACAGAGCTCCAATCTCAAACCCCATCAAATATCCTTGGCATGTGTTGGAGCGTCGATAGCGCGCGGAGGAGCGGAGCGTCCGAAATCTGCGACTGAACTGTCGAAGGCACTTTTGGCGGAATGGCGAAAAATTCCTCTGGAAACATATCAAAAACTAGTGGACAGTATGCCCGACAGAATAGAGGCTGTGATAGCAGCAAATGGTAGTCCAACTAGATATTAACACATGCATTTTTAAAGTTTTTCCATTTAATTGATGGTGTCCCAAGACTTTTGGCAAGGTAGTATATATTAATGGCCTGAAACGACAAACAAAAACTGGCTTAAAATAGCTAAATTTATCACCTTTAGCTCTGTAGAGAATGCAGGCGTCATTTCGAGAATGCATTCATCATTTCGGTAACGTCCGTCATAGTCTGAGAACGTTCCCGAAATGATTTTTTGACCTTTGATTTTGTTTCTACGGTAGCGACGTCATCCTGGAAGCCGGCTTTCAGGGTTATTAGTTAGTAAACCGTGTTATGTAGCAGAATTACGCTAAAAGTACTTACTTTTCTTGCAAATATATAATGGCGTTCCCGAAATGATAAGGAATTAAAGTATGCTACACTAATTTTAAACTGAAACGTGCTTAGCAGCAAAATGAATTATAGAATGCACAAAATACACAAACACTGTCTGCCTTGTCGAAAAAAATTCACGTGCCTCCTCACCAGCACCATGTAGCGCGGTTATTTCGAAACATTTTGTCAAGCCCCTTATTGCGTTCACGAAATAACTTGTTAACTTTGAAAAGCCAATAAATGAAAATCTTAATTAATAAAAATACAATTTCACATAATTTGCTTATATAAATTATATATACAGCTATATACCAAGGCATAATTTCCTGTTTCGTTTAATGTTATTTTTTATTTGTTTGAATTATGAGAAACTGTTTATGGACGCGTTCCCGAAATGAGTTTTAGAGTATATTTTAAAGAGAAAAAAAAGAAATTTGAAAATATTACCATTGAATTCACAGAGTGCAGACAATTACGGATGATACTTATGTTTTAAACCCCACGTTATAATATTAACATGTAATTTTAATGTAAAAAACTTTTTTCCGAAGCGAAATCTTCACCTCTCTGCTTTTAAACTATATCCTCCCTTAGTGAAGATAACAATGGGTAAAGGTATATACAATAGGCATACAAAAAAAATATTGAAGACAGATTCGCCACGCTTCATTTGACGCAGAATGATTTCGTGGAGCAGTCAACACGACACTTTCAGTTCGTCATATTCACTGAAGTTGTTAACATGAATTTTGTTTACAGCCTATATGCCTGTTCAAGTTAAATATAATCATATAGAGAATTTCTTCTTGACTTCGTCGAATTTACTGAATTTAAATCAACAAGCACGGTTTGTAATTACGATGTTTTAGAAAGATAATTACAGTCATTACGAAGTAATGGAGTTACTTTTAGATGGGCATTTGGAAAGGCAGAGAAGAAAGAAAAAAAAAGTAAGCTTAACAATTCACATGATGTTAAAAGTAGATATGAACGCGTCACATTTTATCCCTTAAATCTGAAAGGGAACAGGGATGTGATAATAACAGTTAATTACAGCCATCTGTTAACTGACAAGGAGGTGCCCCTAGGCAAGAAGGGAGAACAAGAGGAAATGCGAAGAGGAGAGGTGCTGTAAACATAATATTTATATACAAGAATATAATTAATTCAGACATAAATATTTATGCTTCTTTACATTATATAACTTAATGTTAAATAAACCCTGTTCGTATTACTAAAGTAAAATTTTAATTGTGACAAAATTCTATAAAAGAAAGAGGGTATGAGATCTGCCGTGTATGTATGCTCTTTTCCCTTGTATTTTCATTCCTGGGGTTTATAATATATACAATATTGGCTTACAGATTTGGGATAAATTAAAAAAAAATGTTATGAAATTAAATTAAAGGGTTGGCCAATATTAATTAAATTGGTAATGAAATTTAATTAGAACAAGCGGATTATTTAGTTTATTACAAGGTTGCAGACTGTAGTTGTAATATCAATTTATTGAATTCATGGTATACGCTCTATCGCCACAGAATGAGCGAAAGAAATAGGAAACCGGCAGCTGCATGAAAGATGGATATATCCAAATCGGCCATTGTTTCTGACATGGTGTAAGAATAAAAGGCGATAAAACTCCAGGAAATTTTAGGGCAAAAGTTTGTCCTGTTTCAATCTTTGGCCATCACGGTAGCGCTGCGACTTTTTGAACATGCAGTAATATTCAAACAAGGCAAATGAATGGTCATAATGATAGATTTGGTGCAAAGTTTATTTAAAAACGCATTTTCCAAAATAAAAAATGCAGTTTGCAGAATAAAAAATGCACATGGAACAATAAAACATGTATTTTGCGAAATAAAAAATTGTTTTGCGGAATTAAAAAAAAGTATACAAAATAAAAGAAACAGCTTGTGAAATTTTCAAATCACTTGGGCAAGTTAAAGGTTGTGTTAAAATATTGATAGATAAATATTAACGTTGGAAATTTTTTATGTACATGAGGAACTAATTTCTTATATTTATTTGGTTCAAAACCAACACATAAATTTTTAAAATAAAAAAGAAAAGCCTTTATTCAACTCGGATCACAAAATAATATATTAAAATTATTAAAACTTATAAAAATCACCCTCTCCCCAAAGGTTCAAAACTTAACTGAGTTTACATAATAAGGATGAATTAAACAGAATGGACCAAGCCAACTTAAACATCGATACTTTCCTTGTTATGTAAACTCAGTTAAGTTTTGAACCTTTGGGGAGAAGGTTATTTTTATAAATTTTAATAATTTTAATATATTATTTTGTGATCCGAGTTGATTAAAAGCTTTTCTTTTTTATTTTAAAAATTTATGTGTTGGGTTTTAAATCAAATAAATATAGATTAGTTTCTCATGTGTTAAAACATGGGAGATTAATAAAGTGGATAAAAAGAATAAAAAGTTGGGGAGGGGATACTACTTACCCCATATTTTTGTGTGTCTGGAAAGGAAAGACAAAGAACGAGTATTGGTCAGAGAAACTCTGCAGCTAAAACAGAAAGGGTATAGGGGCATTGGAAACAACTGAACAACTGGAGTTTCGAATAGAGCAAGAGGGTATACGAGCTTCTACGTCAAGGGCAAGAAAAGGTTGGATTCAAAGTATCCAGTGATGTTCCCCGGTGGTGAAGATGGGCATTGTTTTTATCTGAGACAAGTCAAGAAAAGTTTAAATAAACTCCCGGTATATCACCTAGAATTCCTGTTTTTCGGATTTTTCGTAGAATAGATAGTCCCTTTGCTCTGTGTTATATTGATTGAGTTATTACTTAACTAATTTAGAGTTAAAATTTAACTTTTTTAGATTGTTCTGTTTACCTACAAGTATAATTATCCCGGGCAAGGTCGGGTCCTCTGCTAATCTTCAATAATACATGTATATTCCAAGGGAGCCCAGAAACTGGAAATCAGTTTCTCACCATCTACTTATCCTCGACTTATTAAGTCCTACCTTTTATCCTCCGTTTTTTACTCTCACTTTTATCCCCACTTGTAACACATATTTTTATCCCTAACACGTATCTCTACTTTTTATCTTCTACTTTTTCCCTCTACTTTATTATCTCTGATCTTCCATTATCCCCATTTTTAACTCCCAATTTTTATTCCTCAGATTTAAGGAAATTGGCCCAGTAAAGTGGAATAAAATAAGAGATAAAAAAGGGTTATAAAGTAGAAGATAAAAAGTGTGAGTATATGATTTAAAGATAAAAAAATGAGGGTTAAAAGTGGGGATAACAGTTGGGGATAAAAGTAAGGATAAAAAACGGAGGATAAACAATAGGGCTTAAAAAGTCGAGGATAAGTAGGATCAAAAGATGGGGATAACAAAATGGGGTAAGAAGTACCCCCTCCCCAACATTTTATTCTTTTTATCCTCTTTTTATGGTTTTGGCATCGTCTAAAACCCTATTAACGACGGTTCAGATGTATGTATGTATGTAATGTGTATGTCACACGCCATAACTTTTAAAAGGATTGACCAAGAGGCTTGAAATTTTGTACACACGTAGACACTATACAGAGGACTGTGCGAAAAATATAGCGAATCTCCTAGGGTAGCCCGGGGCCCCTCAGAGGCCACTTGTATGAATTTCATGGTTCCTTTTTTTATCTTTTGAACAAAGAGGCCTAAAATCCTGAAATTTCGTAAATTTGTAGTGCGGTTCTAAAAAAAACAAGAATGATTTTACCGCCAAAGCGGATAAAGGGAGCACATTTTCTACAAAACCAATTGCCACTATCATTATTTACTCGTTATATTCACTCATGGCACGTTGTTACGAGTTGTTTGATATATTACATGCCATATGTTAACATTTAAAGTTCCAATGGTGCCATATGGTACCATATGGCACCTTTAAGGCACGCGCTAGTAAACCGATAACCATTATCATTATTTACACGTGATATTCACTCATGGCAGGTTATTACCAGTTGTTTGATATATTATATGCCATATCTTAGCATTAAAATTTACAATGGTACCATATGGTATCATATGGCACCATTCGGGCAAGTGCTATTAAACCAATAACCATTATCATTATATTCTCGTGATATTCACTCATGGCACCTTGTTATGAGTCGTTTGATATATTACATGCCATATCTTAGCATTGAAAGTTCCAATGGTACCATATGGTTTCATAGGCACCATTAGGGCACGTGCTAGTAAACCAATAACCATTATCATTATTTTCTCGTGATATTCACTCATGGCACCTTGTTACGAGTCGTTTGATATATTACATGCCATATCTTAGCATTGAAAGTTCCAATGGTACCATATGGTTTCATAGGGCACCATTAGGGCACTTGCTACTAAATCAAAAACAATTATCATTATTTTCTCATGATATTCACTCATTACATGTTGTTACGAGTCGTTTGATATATTACATACCATATCTTAGCATTGAAAGTTCCAATGGTTTCATAGGGCACCATTAGGGCACGTGCTACTAAACCAATAACAATTATCATTATTTTCTCATGATATTCACTCATGGCACCTTGTTACGAGTCGTTTGATATATTACATGCCATGGTTTAGAATTGAAAGTTCAAATGGTACCATATGGTTTCATAGTGCACCGATAGGGCACGTGCTACTAAACTGTTAACCATTATCATTATTTTCTCGTGATAGTCACTCATGGCACGTTGTTACGAGTCGTTTCATATATTACATGCCATATCTTAGCATTGAAAGTTCCAAGGACCATATGGTATCATAGGGCACCATTAGGGCACGTGCTACTAAACCAATAACTATGATCATTATTTACACGTGATATTCACTCATGGCACGTTATTACGAGTCGTTTGATATATTGCATTTCATATGTTAGCATTGAAAGTTCCAAGGTTACCATATGGTATCATAGGGCACCATTAGGGCACGTGCTACTAAACCAATAACTATGATCATTATTTACACATGACATTCACTCATGGCACGTTATTACGAGTCGTTTGATATATTACATGCCATATCTTAGCATTGAAAGTTCCAAGGTTACCTTATGGTACCATAGGGCACCTTTAGGGCACGTGCTACTAAACCAATAACTATGATCATGATTTACACGTGATATTCACTCATGGCACGTTATTACGAGTCGTTTGATATATTACATGCCATATCTTAGCATTGAAAGTCCAAGGTTACCATATGGTATCATAGGGCACCATTAGGGCACGTGCTACTAAACCAATAACTATGATCATTATTTACACGTGATATTCACTCATGGCACGTTATTACGAATCGTTTGATATATTACATGCCATATCTTAGCATTGAAAGTTCCAAGGTTACCATATGGTATTATAGGGCACCATTAGGGCACGTGCTACTAAACCAATAACTATGATCATTACTTACACGTGATATTCACTCATGGCACGTTATTACGAGTCGTTTGATATATTACATGCCATATCTTAGCATTGAAAGTTCCAATGGTACCACTTGGTACCATTAAAACACGTACTACTAAAAAATTCAGACATCACTATATACCGTTATATCCATTCATGAGACATCCTTGCACGTACACGTGCCATTAGACCGATACTTGCTATCACTAGTTACTCTTTTTTATTCGTTCATGATATGTTGTGACAATTTGTTTGATATACACTACTGTTTATAAAAATCGCAACACCCTGATGGAATAGCCCAATCTGCATTAAATTTGGAGCATTTGCATATCATGGGTCAGAAAAGAAACCATTAGATTTTCAGGTCAATACAATGCGTTTTATTGTCGCATTAGTATCGGGTGAAACCACCGTGGGATGCAATGATAGCCTCTAAACGTCGTGGCATTGAGTCAAACAAGCTCTGAATAAGGGCCTGGGGAATGTCCTGCCATGCTGTCTACATAGGTATACAGTTCATCCACAGTTGCTGCTGCAGGAGTCTGACGAGCCAATCGATGAGCAACCCTGTCCCACACATGTTCGATTGGGGACATGTCTGGTGAACGAGCAGGCCAGGGGAACAAGGGCGTCTGATGTGCTTGGAAAAAGGCGAGGACATTTCTGGCCACATGCGGTCGGGCATTGTCCTGTTGGAATACAGCGCCTGGAAGGTTCTGCAGGAAGGGGATGACCTCGGGTTGCACAACTTCCCTGATGTACCGGTCACTGTTCAGATTGCCATGGATTCTGATCAGACGGGAACGGCCATGGTAACTGATTGCACCCCACACCATCACCCCTGGCGTTTGTCCTGAATGACGCTGCAGGATGCATTCTGGAAGGTCGCGCTCGCCACGATGTCTTCTGACTCGTATCCTGCCGTCATGGTGCTGCAAGTTAAACCTTGACTCATCCGAAAACACAACTTGTTGCTATTCAGCTTGCTACTGTTGGTGTTGATGGGCCCATTGCAACCTGAGGTGCCGGTGGTTTTGAGTCAAAGGAATCCGCAACAATGGTATTCGTGCCATCAATCCTCTGGAAATCAAACGGCGTCGTACAGTGCTAGCAGACATTGTCCTGCCTACTGTAGCACCCCACTGTTGTGCTAACACTGTGGAAGTGGCTGTACGATCTGCTACACACATGCGATAGAGGTGTCTGTCATCTCGTGGTATCGTCGTGCTGGGTCTTCCTGAGCCTGTTCTCTTCGCTCCACTGCCTCCATGCACGCATAATTGTCGTTACGTCCTACACGAGCAGCAATGTCACGATACGACCATCCCGCTTCATGCAGACCAATTATGCGTCCTCTTTCAAAGTCTGTCAGCTGTTGATATGGTAGCCTTCGTCGTCGTCGAGGCATGGTGTTCTTTCAAGCAATTACTCTGAAAATCTAATCATTTATACTCTGACCCATTGTATGCAAATATTGCAAATTGCATATGGATTAGACCATTCCATCAGGGTGTTGCGATTTTTATAAACAGTAGTGTATTACATGCCATATCTTGTTATAGGAAATGTTTAAGAGGGTATCATAATGGTACCATTAAAGCACATGCTATTAGAGCACGTACTTATTCCTGCTACCTCACGTTCGTACTTCTGCGTACTCTGTCCCATTTTAATGGATTGTTGAAAACAGACTGTGAAAAAGTTAATTCGTTTTCAAGTTATCGTAATAAATGCTAAGCTCCCTAGGAATAAAAAAATTCTCTTGATTTAGGGACCGAACTGCCCTTTTAATAATCGTCAAACACGTGCATCCTGCACGCACACCATCTCATTAACGTTTAGAGCACGTGCAGAACCGAACCCATGTTCTCAACACGCGTTTTACCAAATGCGAGGATAATTCGTTTCTTCCAGCAATTCAAGACATGATTGAATGAATTGTGAGATTGCAATACATGCAATTCAATCATGCAACGCAATGAATTGTGGGATTGTCTACAGACGGACGGACGGACAGCTGGACAAACCGATCACATAAGCACATTTCTATATATAGAAAATGTGCTAATAAAATCATTATACAAGTGATATAAGCCTCTAGGGCCCCTAGAAACCTGAAATTTTGTATATTTATAGTGTGGTATTAAAAAAATATGCAAATATTCAAAAAAAACTAATATAGGCCCTAGCAGAGCCCCAGAGGCCCCAAACACAAGCAAAGCTACAACTTTTAAACGAAAAGGTCTAGAAATCTGAAATTTTGTAACTTATAGAAAATTACTTAAAAATTTAGCTATTATACACTAAAAACTGGTATAAGCTCTTGGGTCTCGACAGGGGCCCTGAGGCTCCAATCACAAATCAAGTTATAACGTTTGAACTAGAAGTCCAGAAACCTGAATTCTTGCATATTTTTGATGTGTTACTTAAAAGTTTAGCTATTATACACTAAAACTTATATAGTCCTCTGGGGCCCTGATAGGGGCCCGAAACACAAATAGAGCTATAATGTTTGAACGAAAAGGCTTAGAATTCTGAAATTTTGTATACTTATAGTAGTTTACTAAAAAATTAAGCTAATATACACTAAAAACTGATTTAAGCCTCTTAGGTCTCGACAGGGGCCCTGAAGCCCAAATCACAAATCAGGCTATAACTTTTGAATAAAAAGACCTAAGAACTTGAAGCTTTGCATTTTTACAGTGCATTACTTAAAAATTATAGACAATATACAAGAAAACTGATATAGGCCTCGGGGACCCTGGCGGCTTCAAATACAATTGAAGCTATAACATTTGAACGGAAAGGCCTAGGAACCTAAAATTTTGTTTAATCATAGTGTGGTACTTAAAAATTTAGCTAATATATATTAAAAATTATATAAGTCTCTTGGTAGGGGCCATGAGGCCTCAATTTCAAATCAAGCTATGAATTTTAAACCAGAAGTTCAGAAACCTGAAATCGTTTAGATTTATAATGTGTTGCTTAAAATTTTAGCTATTACACACTAAAACTGATATAGTCCTCTGATTTCTTTCTCTTTCAGCAGCCATTGTATTTGAAAAATTTGTGCCCCTCCACTTATTATAGTCACGAGCCGCTACTGCTCGTAACATTTTGATGCTAAAACCTTTATATCGTGGGATAACGATGCCTTAACTAATTTTTTAATCTCCCATATTTTAACACAATTTTATCTTGCCCAACTGGATTTAAAAATTCTACAAGCCGCTTTTTTGATTTCGCAAACTACAGTTTTAATTTTGCCCAATACATTTTACTAAGAACAGATGAAGGTAGGTACTTGATTTTACGTTTTGCAAGATATATTTTTATTTCACAAGCTTCACTTTTGATTCTGCAATTGGTATTTTACGTATATTTTGTAAACTGCATTTTTTTGTATTCGCAAAAAGTTGTACAATTTGGCACATAACAACCATGCATTGATGCCTATCCTTAAGTACACAGCATAAAGGTTGATATTTTTTTAACCTATCATCAACGTTCTTTAAAGTAATTAAAATCTATGGAAACTCAACGCAACCTACAGTATGGGTGTTCGACAAGTGTTCGCACTATCTAGCGGTCAAAAAAAAAAAGAAACAGGACAACCTTTTTATTAGTAGTTACGACTTGAGGCACACGAGTTGAGTTTTGTGTTTCCTGGTACTTCAAACTGTAAGTAACCACACTCTAGAAATTTATTTCTAATTAAAACAGTGTTGTTTCTTCGGCATCTGTTTTTTCACCTTTCCTTAATAGACGTGATTTTTTTTTCCACAAGGAAAGGTGTATTCGGAAGCGAGTGTTTCAGGCAGTGTGAAATTATCAAACTGCAGCAATGGAAATGGGAAGAATTTGTTAAGTACTTGTGATAAGACAAAATGTCAAACAAATAATATTTTTTTGTGAAGAAAAATGTACTATGCGTTTCAAAATGTTTGGTGAAGTAGAAACTGCTGCAATAAATAAAAACTAAAACGCGCAATGTTTATCAGAATATTTTTTTAAGTTTAGTTCCCAGATTCCAGTTCCTTATTAAAAATTTTTCAGTTTTAATTTGTATTACATTCATAATTTAGGCCATGCTAATGTGTCTAATTACCTAGGCATTCTATATAATACTTCAGTATCATATAGGCCTGCAACATACGCTAATTTATCAAACGTTTCCGCATGGTTGCATTTTGCACTGCAACATCTCTTTCAACGCCTTTGTATCGATTATTTTTCCGTTTAAATTTTCCTCTTTTTAGTTTAAGAAATGAATTCCAATAGAAGAAACCAGAAAGATTTCTTTAAACAAAGAATTGAGAAAATACTGCGAGAAGAATTAAAGAAAATAATGATGTCCTTGATTTCACTAAAGTGAACATGTTTTAGCGCCTTTCTTTGCTTTTAGTACGACCTATACGCTCCGAGGAAGACTTCCCATTACACTTCCCAGCTTCAGGAATATTTTTCCATTCTTCCCGATGAATACTGAGCGATGTGTCCTAGCCCACAGTTGTCGATCCAATTTCTTTCCATAGGCATTCAATGGGATTTATATCGGAGCTCTGAGCAGGCCAGTCCATTTCTTTAACCCCTTCTAAAACGATTTCAACACGCACTTTTCTTTGTAACAAGGGGACATGTTAATACAACAATAACTCAATCCCAAACAGTTCCCACTACGTTGGGAGTGTAGATCTGTCCAAATTGTCAAGGTAAGCTGTAAACGACATATTTATTGCAACTGGAACAAAAGGCAAGGCAAACCAAATCCTGAAAATGAACCCCATACCAAAGTATCCCCTACTCCAATTGTGAGAAAGTATGTTTACTGGTTGCACGTCCTAGGTTTCCCCGTCAGCATTCAATAGAATCTGTTCAATAAAGAAAATATCGCCTCCGAATTAAATTCCTAGGCCATTGCAAAACATTTGTTTCGTTTTTTGTTGGATGGACTACATGACTGGCATCACTTTCACGTTTCCTCTCCGACCGTAGCATCACAGCTTATTGTAGTAAGAGGGACGCATATCAACGTTGTAATTGAAGATTAATGTGTGTTTTGCTTCAGAAATCTCTACTGAGAAAGAATACGGTGACACGGCAGTGAAGAAATTTTCAAGTTTATTAAAAACACAAGCATTTCTGTTGACGATGATTCACGTTGAGACGAAGCAGTTAAATAATAATAAACCATTAAGGAATGACATAACCAAGTACCGAAAGGTTAAACTTAACAGTTCGCGGAACCTTATTTTAAACTGCACTATGTTAATATTGCAAGTTTCTAATGTATCAATGTTGATCCATTAAACCACGTACCTTTGAACCAATTTGGATTATCAATAATTTTAAGTTATATTCATTCATGACACATCATTTCAAGTTGTTTGATATATTACATGCCATATATTAGCATTGAAAGTTCCAATGAACCATAATCGTTCCACTAAACTAGGTTCCCTGAAATCAATCTCAACTATCATTAATTTTACGTTATAGTCAATCATGACACATCATTCCAAATAGTTTGATATATTACATGCCATATTTTAGCATAAAACTTAAAATGAACCATAAAAGTTCCACTAAACCAGGTTCTTTGAAACCAATTTCGACTATCATTAATTTTACGTTATATTCTTTCATGATACATCATTCCAATTTGTTTGATATATTACATGCCATATCTTTTCATTGAAAACATTTGAGGGTGTCATAAGGGTACCATTAGAGCACGTGCCATTGTTTCGATTTCAACCATTTTCTAAATGGTTCATTCTCGGAACCATATTTATTAATTGGCGAAAATAGTAATTTATATCTGCCTTTATCTCGTCATTACATTTGTTTGATATAATACTTAATATGTCTTCCCATTGAAAATTGCTTGGCGGGAAAATAGAGGTACTATTTGTGCACGTGCCAATGAACCGATTTAGATAATATTTGTAACTTGTTCGTGCCATGAACCATATTCATCGACTGACGAAAACAGATTTTTAAAATCTTTCATAGCCTCGGAGGAGTTTGAGTTACAGACAGACAGACAGACAGACACGTTTCCCCACACTGATAGCATAAAGCACCTTTCGGTGCTTAATAATTAAAAAGTCTTTGTGTCTTTGTATTGTTATGTACAAACCGTAAGATCTAGAGCCCTGAGTGGAATGATCGATTAACATAAAAAAAAGTATTAACAAACTAAAAAAGGGAAGTTAATTCTCAGACAAGACTTAATATCATACTTCCTCCGTCCAGTAATTATCAGCCTATTTTTCTTGTTTTCGTTAATCGATCATTTCACTCAGGGCTCTAGATCTTACAATGCATCTAACGTGAAAAGGGCCCTTATATCAATCAGAACTAAAATCAATACTCCAGCGTTTTAGGAAAAACATACATGTATTAGGCAATCATAATACGGCCTCATTTTTTGTAATTAGGGGTTACACTGTACCAGGGTGAATCGATTCGTTATAGCATGTACGTTTTTAAATTACGAATGACTGTATATGCTATATAAAGAACTATTTACAACTCGCTCTTCGCGGGGAACTGCATCAAAAGTATAAATCAAACTATAAATAAAACCTTGTAAACATTCCAAGGTTGAGCTTTAGCAGTGAAGCAGAAATACAATTAACAAGAAATTACTCCCCCCGAGTAGGGTAAAGCACGTACCGGTACTCATCTAATTTTACCCCTTTATCTGCACTTTTTTCCTCTCTCCAAGTTTTTTAATCAAAAAATTGATTTTCTCGAACGTAGTGTGTAGAAAATGTAAAAAATCTATTATCTTCTTTCCTTTATCACCATTTCCGATGGAATGACATATCACATGCCATATGTTGCCATAATTCTAACGACCAAGTGCCTGCAACCCCCGCAATTTCGACCCCACTGGAACAATTGGGCCTCAACTTCATGGTAATGTATATCTTGCCTAGAAGAATCTGTATACTGAATTTCACTCCTTTACGTACCTAAATACCACAAAGATCTTTTGTCCTCTCTGAATCCCACCCTCGTAATTCCGACCCCAGTGCACCAATCAAAACCAAACTAAATAGTGAAG
>JAHWFO010039273.1:338318-360427 GCA_023313115.1 Rhysida immarginata | reverse complement strand
ATTATTATTATTATTATTATTATTATTATTATTATTATTATTATTATTCAGAGTAAGTGTTCAAAATTTCGATCACCACTCTCAATTCTGTACATGCATTGCAACGGCGCATAAATTTTTGCTGCACTCTTTAAAACATCCTTAGTGCTTTTTATACAAGCAAACAAACAGCTAGAATCCTGGAAAGCAGTAACGTATCAGATTCTACTGAGGTTTCATAAACCGACGAATTGATGTACCCATATGGGAAAAATCCAGAGGAGTGAGATCTGGCGATCGTATTGGCCATTTGACAGGACCTTCCCTTCCAAACTCATGATTTGTTTCCAAGTGTTCGTGGACATCAACATCAAAGCGAGCAGGCACACCGTCAAATTGCAACCACATCTTCTCGCTGACAAGATCTCGTGGCGCCTGAACTGTCCATTTCCGACCATTTGTTCCCTATCTCAAAATATTCAATTTACAGTCCTCTACCATCTTTAGAAATTTTGACCCTAAAGGTTTGAGGCATCTTGTATAACTTTGATTATGTTACATGAAATTTACATATCTAACTGAAATTTGACGTATTTGTGTGAAAGGAAACTTTCACAATAAATCTTAGGTATTAAATTTATCTTATTGAACACTGTAAAGATTCACGAGGCATATGCTGAGAAAAAAGGAAGAGACTTACCAAGAAGACTAATGAGGGTAAGAAGGCGTCTACCCAATTTTTCGACAAGGCAAAGTCCGATAAAGGTGAAAATGAAATTGAGAAAGGCCGTAGCAGCTGCCAACCAAATAGCCGTCACGTCATCCCTTACTCCGGCCATTTGAATAATGGCGGCACTATAATACCTGCAAAAGAGTAAGTTTTAAAATATATCAGTAAAAATGTATGCATTATCGTATGAGTCAATACTTAAAAACGTTGCATCAGTAAGTTTGAAGAACTATATTAATAAAAGAAAGAAACGGGTTCTACTGTATATGTGGAAATGTTTTCCTCCACTGTGAAATGTGAAAATTTTTAATAGGAATATTATAAAAGTATATAAGAGGAAACGTTAAAAGCTGTGGGTATGTACTGTATATTCTTCAAAAGAAAAATAAACTGTAAAAACCAGAAATTTTCCTGGTTTGCAGATCTATTTTAAAATACTCGTCTCGTGAATACATGTAAATAACTGATGATCTAAACATTAACCGTAAAAACATGATATTCCTACGTAAAGCTCCAAAGTTAAAAAGCCGTGAATCCACAGGTAAATTTTTAATCACCAAGAATGTACATTTCGGAAGCAAAGTTTCCTTCTTCAGCATGCCTAATCTCGTAACATAATTCTTCCACATGCAGAGGAAGGTGGCTTCGCTCCCGAAACTTGCACTCAAATCAGGTGGCTGATTTCTATGAGGATGGATAAAAAAGCTACCTCAATACGAGGCAAAATCAAAAAGTAATTGACTAAATTTTTAACAGCAAAACCGTCAAGTATTTGCAAAAGTCATTATACAGGGTGTTGTTAAATTTCATGTCATAAATGATAAGGGCGATGGATTATGCGATTCTAAGCAAAAAAGATCATATGAACATGGGTCCGAATTTGAACGATAATTGAGATATGAACAGAAACAAAAATGCCGTCACCAAGATCAACAAGTTAATAACTCACTTTCTATAACACCTAGGATAATGACATAATAATAATATAATAGGGTACATAAAACGTTTGAAGGAATAATAGGGTACATAAAACATTTGAAGGAATAATAGGGTACATAAACGTTTATATCGTTAAAATTTGAACGAATTCCAACGAGTAGTTTCCGAGTTACGCAGTCGACATCGTAACACGTACTCACATGTGAGTGCTAACCATCACCTGTTACGATGTTGACAACGTAATTCGGAAACTACTCGTTGGAATTCGATCAAATTTTAACGGTATACACAATTTTATGTACCCTATTATTCTTCTAAACTTCATCATCCTAGATGTTGTAGAAAGTTATTAACTTGTTAATCTTAGTAGCGGCATTTTTAATCTCAGTTATCGTTCAAATTCGGACCCATGTTCATATGAACATTTTTGCTTAGAATCGCATATTCCATCACCCCTACCATTTCTGGCATGACATTTAACAACACCCTGTATATGTTACCGGCAATGTGTGAAAAGCAGGTATTTTATAGAATGGCTAGGGAATATGTAGAATGCCTAATGTTTTTGGGCAAAGCATAAAAAATCTGGGTTTTGTGGTTATAATGCATACTTTTCCTAGGCATTCTATACATTCTCTAGATATTATACTGAATGAAAAATATTCTATTGGCACAGTATCAAAACACATCTTTATTGACACTGAACATACAAGTAAAGGACGTTCTTACCAGTTCAACAAGACAACAGAAGTGGCGCTTAGCTATTTGTTGCAACAAGGAAGGCTAGAAGGGCATTTTGAATTACACTTAATTTTCTTTTTCACACAAAAGCACCAAATTTTTTGGCACTTGGTCTTGCAAATGCACTTCACGAACCCTCCTTGACCGCGTCCTGTGGACTGACAGGCAGCAACAGATCGAAAATCTATTTCGTGGTCAGACGTCTTCAACTCAGTGTATTGGGACATACAGTGTATTGTGATCTCGCGTACAGTTGGTTCAAGATCCCTTCTGCAGTTCCAAGTCAGTAAATGTAGTCTTATGGCACTATAATAGTCTTGACCACAAAACTTTTTTGACACTTTTTTTTTAATTTTGTTTGGCTTGGCTCACAAAGGTACAATTCAATAATATGGCGAGTAATACTCTTATACTTGTGTGAAAGTTCCTTCAACATTCTTTCGCCTTCTCCATGTTCAACGGCCAAATCAACCTCATGAATACGTGAAGTAATTCAGAGTACATGACAGAAAAATGAATAGCTCTGATGCCTTTTTTTTAACAAGATAAATATTACTTTTGTAAAAAAATTTTTAGATGAAAACTGGAGATAATGTTCCAAACGTAAGGCAATGATATCAGAAAAATGCAAGGAAAAGTTTTCCAACCAGGAATCACGAGTATCACGATCGTTGCCTCTACCAATTGGGCCATCGTATACAGCAAGGCTCTCACCAGGTGTTCTTAAAGACGACAAGGTAGCCAAGACGGAAGAGGCCCAATGATAGGGTAGGCACTCAGCTCGCAGATCGGGAATTCCTCCTCTCCAAACCACCAGAAAAGTTGATGAACACACATAATAAATATTAAACCACGCCCAGTGCCACTTTTTAACGAAAACATTACATTTCTATGAAACGTGAAATGCGATAGGAACGAAAATGTTTGTTTATATTATGGTCAGTGCAATAAAAGAAAAAACTAGGCGTGGTGCCAGAATGTGCTATTAGCCAATCAGAAGCCTAGCTGAGCGGTCAATGCACTCTATTGTTAATGCAGTCTACTATTTAATTACCAATAGCCACCTATGTTTTGTTTTTATGTAGATTTAAAAACAGTGCTTATGCAGATATAACAACAAACTGTTAAGAGTGTGGTTTTCGAAAAAGACACAAGTGAATATATTGTTAAATTAACAAATATTATTGATATTGTTCAGTAGAATTATTCATGACAGAACAAAATTACGTAGAATTATTTATAAATAACTGAGGGTGGCAAGAACTGGCAATGAAAAATCGTTTTTATCTTATAGTTGCCACTCTTCTTTCATGTTAAAAATAAATACCGTGTGTCTCAAAAGTCGCGTGCCAAATGGATTAATTGGTTGCTTTGATCTTGCAGGTGAAATAGTGCAGTAGAGGAATAATGCTGACACCGGAACAACGTGTAGAGCTGATACTTCTTTGTGGAGATCACCACAGAACATCTCGAGAAGCTGCAGACCAATTTCATTGCCGGCACCCTGATATTCCCAAGCCCACCAGCTACACTTTTACGCGTGACAGAAAAAAATCTGGATCGTGTGAGGCATTGTCTTCGAGTGCAAGGTGCACATGTTGAACATGAACGATAAGCATGCAAAACCGTGCGAACATAAATCCAACATTCATAAACTTTTCATGTGGCAGGCGACTTTTGAGACACACGGTATAATTTGATGGAATAAAATTTGTTTTTGTTTAGAAATTGCACTGTGGAGGAGGTTCACTTGCTCTGAGGATTAAGAAAGAGTGATTTGAATCCTGATGAAGAAATGTTTTTAATTCAACCAAAATATTCTTTATGCCTACATCAGTTATTACAATTACTCATATGAATAAAATTTACCTAAATTTTGTTAAGATCAAAATTTTTTGTGATAGGGTAAGCTGCCCAGTTGTTCCCACTTTTAACGAAAACTTTACATTCTATGAAGCGTGACATGCGATAGGAACGAAAATGTTTGTATGCATTACTTCCATCTATTGTTAATGCAGTCTACTATTCAATTACCAACTACAAACTGCTTATGTTTTGTTTCTATGTAGATTTAAAAACAGTGCTTCGTGATCAGTCACGCTGTCTTAAGCAAACTGTTAAGGAAGTTGTTTTTCGTAAAAGACACAAGGTAAGTGAATTTATAGGGGAACGACATCCAACGTCACTTGTAGTATGCGTGCAAAGACGTCTGGGTAGAATGAGAACTAAAACAATACTCTTTTGAAGTTTTCCGCGTGAGAACAGTCATGGCCCCATCTACTACCATGGGGCCAGTAGTAGAGGGGGCCATGGAACAGTCACAAGACGACATTGTTGACAGCAAAGTGCGTTGATGACGACAATCAGTCATTTTCAAAATGACCACGCCATTGTAATGTCCGTCTGTCCGTCTGTCCCCTTCATAATTTCCGCATTTTATGAGCTAGAAGGTTGAAATTCAGAATGTAGCTTACTATGGACATGTTGCACCTTCACTATTTAATTTGGTTTTGATTGGCACACTGGGGTCGGAGTTTCGGGGGCGGAAGTTAGAGAGGACCAAAAGGTCTATGCGTATTTATGCATATAAAGAAGTGAAATTCGGTATGCAAATTCCTCTAAACAAGTTCAACATTACTGTAAAGTTTGGGCCAAATAGTCCCAATAGGGTCGGAGTTGTGGGGGTGGCAATCACTTGGTCTTAAGAAATTTATGGCAACATATAGGGTGTGATGTATCATTCGATCGAAAATGATGAGAAAGGAAAGAAGATAGGGTTCTTTTATATTTTCTAAATACAAGGTTCGAGAAAATCGATTTTTGATTAAAAAAATGAGGGGTTAAAAAGTGCAGATGAAGGAATAAAAAAAATATATGAACTCAGGGCTTCCGCTATTTTCCTATACCTTCCTCGGGAGGCTTAATTTCTTGTTATAGGATATTGTTAAGTAAGAGGTGCGAAAACATAATTCATGAAAGGAAAAAAAAATTATGTAGAATTGTTTCTAAATAACTGAGGGTGGCAACAACTGGGCCAAATGGGTGGCAAGTACAGGGCAAAATGTGGCAACAACTGGGCAGCTTACCCTATTGCTTTCATATCTAATTTTCAAATACACTATAGTAATAAATTGAAATTTTTTTTTCTTGTAATATCTTCTCCGAACTTTCCTTTATGTCCTGCGTTGAGTAGTTTATACGCAAACTTAATCACTGTAGCACTTTAGAATCAAAAAGGCAAATTTTATCATTAGGGGTGCAACAACTGGGCATTTACCCTAGTACTGAAAATATCATTGCTTTTGTTCTCTACTATCATTATAACACAGCGTTTCAGCAGCCTATAGGGCCGGTTACTTCTTAGTAATCGTCTTAGCCTTTTTCACATCGTCCACTAATTTTTGGTCATTAATGGTGAGTAGCGAGAGTATTCTATATTCTGACCGTTGGCCCTTTGGCATTGTATAGAATGCCGAGGAAAAGTGTGATATATAAACCATTTCATACTTTTCCTACAAACTTTAGTCATTCTATCTATTCCCTGGGCATTCTATACAATGCCGGGTTTAACAAATTGCCGATAACATATACATTTTAAAGAGGATGTAATTCTCCACCACTCCGGGCGATGGTAGACGTGTACACTTTCTGCTTGCAGAACTACAGCTATTCCAAAATAGCGGGTAAGCTGGAGACGTTCCAGACTATGGCGACCCGGAGTATGATTAAGGTTTCTGTGGTCAAAGGGACAAAAGCAGTTTAATTTTTCTCTTCGCACATTCGCAAAGCAACCTATCAGGCGTTTCGCTTTTGCTTTTTTGTGAGTTTTGCGAAAGTTAGGCGCGGATTCCACATGCGTAAAAACAACGGCAGAAACTACAAAGCAGAAAACTTTTTGACATTACTTCCTGCTTTCGTCTTTCTGCCTGAGAAAGAAATTCCCTTTGTAGGCTATGACTCAATCCAACTCGAAAAAAACAGGCATTTTCTGTCGGGCAGCAAGACGAAAGCAGGAACTGACGTCAGAACATTCCCTGCCTTGTGGTTTCTGCCGTTTTTAGGCATGTGATATCTACGCCTTATTATAGTTTCCTCTGACGGTTAAAAGTTTTTCTATGAAGCTTATGTTGGGTGAACTTTTTGTATTTCGCTTTAGCCTTGTTTTTTTTTTGACGTCTTACGATTCGATACTGGGATGCCATGCTTAAATCGTGAATGTCACGAAAAGTGTTGATCACGAAAACCTTAATAGCATCAAAACTATTAATGATAGAAAAATGAATGATATTGCATTCGATAGTATATAAAACAAAGCATGCTTTAGACTTTGACCGGCTTCATGCTGACCTCATCGGCTGACGCAATCAGCTGACCGAAAATCTGCTCTCTGGCGGAGATTAATTTAGTCAAGCTCCGGCTTCCTCTGTGATAGCACGACATTTTAGGTGTCATTTGTTTTATCATTTTGCGCTTTATAAAATAGCTTAAAATTAAACCTCAATATTTATTACTATCTAAGATATTGGCCTTCGAATTGTGGAACTGTTGCAAAAATTACAGAATTTACAAGTTTATGCATAATAAACACCAGAAAAATTATAGTAAACGTCACAGGTAAACAGATCGAGAGATGGGGAATTCATGAAGTCCCAGGTGTCCGATGTTGAACGTCTACGGGCTCAGCAGGAACGACTGAAAGTTGAGTCGTGGGACTGCCTGATACGAATGTGCCAATAACTTCCACCGCTCAGTTCGACGCAAATAACATATCTGATGATATAAACGTTTCAACATCGAGTGATAAAATCCAAGTCATGGAGGTCTATAATCAGCCATAACCGTCAACATTAGCAGCATCTTCATCAAATGCGATTTATGTACGGAGTGATATACACTATCATATCAATGAATTATGACCAGCACCCCTTCAAGGCACACGCATGGTTCGCCCCAACAACGATTACACATTGCAAAATCTGCATAACAGGCTGAGAAAGCTTTAAAGCTGGTGCATCAAACGGCAGGTGCCCGAGCCTCAAGATG
Source organism: Rhysida immarginata (assembly GCA_023313115.1). Classification (NCBI taxonomy): domain Eukaryota; kingdom Metazoa; phylum Arthropoda; class Chilopoda; order Scolopendromorpha; family Scolopendridae; genus Rhysida; species Rhysida immarginata. The sequence goes on along the minus strand of JAHWFO010039273.1, from coordinate 352,995 downwards.
GGTAAACGTTCGGATTTAACGGACATCCAAAAAGGGATGATAATAGGCTATCGCAGCAAGGGTGGCACCATCTCCGAAACGGCGCGATTTGTGAACTGTTCACGGTCCGCTGTAGTGAAGGTATACAAAGAGTGGACAGCAGGGACAGAAATCGCGTCCCAACGCCATCAATGTAAAGGGTCACCAGCCATCGACCAACGGGACCAGGAGAGCTACAGTCCATCAACTGACCACCAGATTCAACAGTGGTGCCAACAGACGTGTATCCGGCATTACCGTTGAACGCACCCTGCTACGGATGGGCCTGTACAGTCGACGCATGGTTGCTGCACCAATGTTGACCAGGGGTCATCGTCAACGACGCCTAGACTTTGCACGTGAGCACCGCCATTGGACCACAGACGAGTGGGCTAAGCTCGCCTTCTCCGACGACTCAAGGTTTTTGCTCTATAAGAATGCCGGGCGATGGCGAGTGCGTCGTGAACGCCATAAAAAGAGACTGCAGGAGGCTATCGTGGGCCGGAAACAGGCTGGTGGGGGTAGTGTGCATGTGCGGGGGATTTTCTGTTAGGAGCAGTTAAGTCCACTGATTCGTGTAGAGGGCAATTTGAATGCCTGTGGCTATCTGTCAATCGTAGCGGACCAGGTGCACCCGTACATGCTCACAATGTTCCCCCAATGTGATGGCGTGTTCGAGCAGGACAATGCACTCTGCCACAAGGCACGTGTCCTTCTGGATTGGTTCGAGGAACACTCTACTGACTTTCGAGTGCTCCCTTGGCCCGCTAATTCGCCGGACATCAATCCAATCGAACATCTGTGGGAGCACCTTGATCGCCATGTACGGCAGCTGGATCCTCCACCTATGACTCTCGAAGCTCTGTGAACAGCGCTTCAAGCGGAATGGACTGCCATACCATCGGACACATACCACGCACTTCTTGCGTCCGTGCCATAACGCCTAGCAGCAGTTATAGCGGCAACGGGTGGCTCCTCCCACTACTAAGCGGGTGGTCATAATTCTGTGATATGACAGTGTATATGCGACAATTTGGGATACTGAATTCATATTTCGTTTTACAACCTCTGACTATTAAGTTTGGTGAATGACGTCACACCCTAACCTGTGCGAGCTTTACGCGAGTAACAATGCATGTGAATACAAGCCCAGTCATTGTTTAAGCAAGTTCAGACAGGTCACGTTTGTGCGTGCAATGGTTTAGCAGATGCTCGTTTCTTCAGTTGAAGGTGTAGCGTGCGCACGTAACTGTGGATAATGGATCCAAGAGGAACACTGCCGTAATCGTGCAACAGTTTCTGGCCAACAAAGGGGTCGTATCCATAGCTCATCCACCTTATTCACCAGACTTGGCACCGGCAGGCTTTTTCTTGTTCCCACGCCTGTAGACACAGATTTGCGGACATTCCAGACATTCAAGCAAATGTGACACGTGAACTTAAAGCCATCCCTAAGGAGCTTCCATGACTTATACACCCGATCCCAAAAGTGTATTGCCTTCCAGGGTGATTATTTCGAAGGACAATAAAGTAAATGTGGCTCTATCTGTTTTGCACTTTGTTGTGTGAACTCAATCACCGAACTTAATTGTTAGAGGTTGTATATTCATAAACAATGAATTTGAATATTCGTGTAATATTTGTGATAGATTTTGTTTTGAGAAGGACTTGAAGCACCCACGTAACAGAAGTGTGATATCTTAGCTTCACCACTTTCATCAGTCCTGTGTGAAAGATTTCATGCTGTGTGATCATAGTAGAACAAATTTAAAACTATTCAAAAGTATGGTGTTATAAGGTACAGGAGAGCAGGCGTTTTTGCAATTTTTTGAAATGTTAACTCTTTAACGAATGTGAACCTATACTAACAGATTGGTCTAACTATAGACGACTGATTGACGCTGGTATCAATGATATTTATATTGTTAAAGCGTTGTACAATGGTGTAGTGAGATCTGTACTAGGAAGTGTTTACTCTGAGTGGCCAGATTATTATGACCACCTGATATTTGTAGGCAAATTAGCTATGATTTCGCGCTGAAGTTGCTAGAGAGCCGGATTAGTGTAAACAGGCAAGCAGGTTGTTTACCACGACATTGGAAGTGATTTGTTTCTGAAGATTATAGGTAAACGACGCGATTTAGCAGCCTTTCTGAAGATTATAGGTAAACGACGTGGGATGATTGTTGGCGCTCGGAGCCATGGAGCTAATATCAGAAAAACGGCTGCATTCGTTAAATGTTCAAGAGCAGTTGCTGTTAAATTGTTACAGATTGGACTGTCTGCCGGAAAACTGGGTCTGAACGTGCCAGTTGTGGCTCTCAACGACTAGTCCGGGTTCGGGCAGAAAGGAGAGTGGCAAGACTGGTACAAGACAACAAAAGGGCAACAGTGCATTAAATTACTGCAGAGCTTTATCAGGGATCCTCTCAAATGATCTCTGAACGCACGTGTTCGCCATACACTGCATAGTATGGAATATGGAGCCGAAGGCCAGTTCGAACACCTTTGCTGTCTGCAGTTAACAAGATAAAACGTCTCCAATTCGCACAGGAACACAAGGATTGGACAGTTGAGCATCGGAATGAAGTCATGTGGTCTGATGAACCACGTTTTCAGTTGCATCATGCAGATAACAGAATGAGAATTTGACGGAAACTGCATGAAAACATGGACCCCACAAGCATGAGTACAATCGTTCAATCTCGTGGGGCAGTTATGGTTTGGGGCATGTTTTCCTGGCATGATATGGGTCCTTTAATTTATGTAGAAAAACATCTGAATATCAGAACATACCTAAATATCTTTGCTGATCAAATTCATGGAATCTTGTTGAACGGTGTATCCCAATGGAGATGGCTTCTTCCAACGTGACAATGCGCCATGCCACGCTACTCGTATTTTGCAGGAATAGTTTCAAGAACAAACTATTCCTGTGCGTTGTTTGCTTCAAAAAATATTTTGCTACTGAATGTATGCTTTAACCCCTATGTTGATTTGATAATTGACAATGATAATAAGGCGAGATTGTTGCGATGAACGACGACGAACCTGGCTTAGGTGGAGCCCATAATGACCAAATCTCAATCCAATTGAGCATTTGTGGGAGAAAGTTGAAAGAGCCATCAGGCAGGTGGTTCCAAAACCAACAAATTTCAAACAACAGGACAGTGCTATTCATCAGGCAAAGACTGTTATGGCAGCCTATAAAAAGCAGGGAAAGACATCATCTGCCAAGCACAACAGTGGCCAAAAGTCGATAGAGACAGAAGGGGTTTGAAGCGGATTGTGGCCAGAAATTACAAGACAACAGCATTCATGGTATCAGATTCTTCGCATCACCTTTCAACATCTCGTGGAGTAAATACGAATCGCCGCAGTATTGATGGCCCAACGAAGTACTGATGGGGTGGTCATAATAATCTGGCCAATCAGTGTATATTCATTCTAAAGTGTCGATATCTGATATGGAAATGTTGTTGTTCAGTACGATAAAGAAATATTTACCAACAACTAGACCAGTCAGTGACAACATGAATGTGGATACTGATATTGCAGTTATGACAGTTAGCATTATCAATGTAGATGCTACATTAAATTTATACACTCTTAGCTTAATGAAGAAACATTTTAATTTGACAAAGCCGGGAATAAATGGCGAAACTAGTTGGAACTCCTGATGTCCCTCTGTTATACTGTAAGGCCACCACCTGTTCTAACATACTTCTCTTATTATTGACCAGTGATTTGTAAGTTGAGAATGCCATAAAGGTTTGGTTAAAAATTTAAGAAGAATCGCAAGTACATTTTTTGTTTGAACATTTTATATCAGAAATAATATTTTTTAAATTGTGTTGCACAAAGTTCTTTCTTATTCGCCATGTGGCCTCAAGACGTATTCTACGGTTTAACTAGCGGCCGTGTCCCAACACAGCCCCGTAAAAAATTTTTTTTTTTTTTTGATATGGTTTTTAAGTGTAATGAGATAATTTTATTGTTTCAGGAAAATTACCTTTCCCTCACATGTGTTACAAGCAGCTTCCACAACAAGGAAAATGCTATGTAAGCTTTTTGGTGGAGACCTTCCAACAAAATAAAACTGGACAGGAACATCCCCAAAGCAACCACTGCATATTTTTCAGTTAATTTCTGTGATAAAAAGCAAGTTTCCTTTAATTTACTTTAAAGGGATTGATCATTTTCAGTTCGTTTTCTAAAGAATTTTTTGCTTCCCACTGTAGGTGCTGTGCGGAAAATTTGCCACCTTCTCCTGGAATTGATATAAATGTTGAGAGTGTGGTTAAAAATTGGTTGCGCTTTTATAAAGATAGGAACGGAGGACGAGAAATAAGAAGGCAAAATGTCCTCTCGAAGAACTCAGCGCCGCCATGCACAGAAGAGGGCAGAGGCAGCTTGGAAGGAGATCTGTCACACCAGATCTTCTTATTTCTTCTACTTTTGCTAGTTGCAAGTTCCATTATTATTAATTATGTAAATCTAAGTACGAGGGCGTTTTGAAAAGTAATGCCTCCATGGCTGTAACTTTTTTATTTGTTAACCGATTTTCAAAATTGTTTTTGTAATTTATACTCACATTTGTCCTCTATGTAATGCACTATTCACTTTTCGACATAGTCCCCATCCCTTTCCACGCATTGTGCCAACGCGTGACTAGCTGGATGAACCCGTCGGAGAGGAATTCCGGAGTTGTTGTCGACACCAGGATTGAATGGCAGCGTTTACCTCGCCGTCAGAACCAACTCATGTCCCTTAAGGGGCTCTTTCTTCTTTGGGAAGCGGTGAAAGTGGCAAGGTGCAAAGTCTTTCATCTTTGAACTGTTGGCGCTGCAACGCCTCTGGTGTGTGGCGACTCGTGTGCGGGCGGACGTTATCGTACTCTAGAAGAGGGTCCAAAGCTGGCATTCAATCCTGGTGTCGACAACAACTCCGGAATTCCTCTCCGACGGGTTCACCCAACTAGTCACGCGTTGGCGCAATGCGTGGAAAGGGATGGGGACTATGTCGAAAAGTGAATTGTGCATTACATAGAGGAAAAATTTGAAAATCGGTTAACAAATCGGTTAAAAAAGTTACAGCCATAGAGGCATTACTTTTCAAAACGCCCTCGTATTTTTATGTCTTATTTTTGTATTTGATTTTAGCGTGCTGTCTTGTAGTCTTAACAAGTGCTATTAACATCTGATTTACTGTCAAACTATAAAAACTTGGAAAATGGTCATTGGAGGATTTTTTCACGCCATTACCTCCGATATTAATTAATAAATAAACAGAGAAAAATAGTAAAGAAAATTCCACGGCCTGGACTCGAACCTCCGGGTTATCTATTAATAAAAACTTTCTTTGAAACATTATATTCCTATGGATCATAATTTTGTGTTTACTCTTCTCTTCATTTGATTTTGAGTATATTAATGATATCAGAACTCAGCTATTCATAATAAATCCTGTTTTGGTTTAATAATAATAGAATGATAATCATATATTGAAGTCAATCCTGATGAAAATTAAGAAATTTAATACTTCAACAAGATAATGTAAGCAAAAACAAATTAATAAAAAATGGCAAGTTTATTAAATTAATTTACATTTGAGTTCTAACTCGCTGGGAAACAATTTAGCAAAAATTTTGAACTCGTAAAGACCAAAATTAGAATTTAGTGCTCAGTGTTATATTTTTTAGCCCCATAACATATAAAATTGATTAAAAAATTATTAAAATTATTAAACTTGATTGATAAAAAAAATTATTCAGCTTGTAAATTGTAAAAAAAAAAAAAATTAAATTGATTTCTTAAAAATTCTAATTTTTGTTTTTTTTATGAATTCAAAATGAATGCTGAATTGTTTTCCGATGTTTTTAAAAACAAATGTAAAGTACAAGGTCTTTATAATTAAAGTTACATTTCGACATGGCCATAAAAAAAAACTACTGGACCAAAAGCTATAATACTTGGTAATTTTATGGGAAGTTCATACCCACCAAAAAAAAATTAGTCCAAAAGGTCACCACCAGCATGGAATGGCGCTCTATGTAATATTCGTATACGAAATTAGACACGAAGACACAGGTTAACAAGTCTTTAATCGTTACTAAAATTAGTTACATGACTAAAATTATTTTTAGTAACGATTAAAGACTTGCTAACCTGTGTCTTCGTGTCTAATTTCGTATAGGCAATGGCAGTATTGGCAAGCATGACGAAAAAATGGTGGCAAAGTGTTGTGCAACTGTAGTTCAGATGATGGCTAAATACTGGGCAACTGCAGTTCAGATGATGGCTAAATATTGGGCAACTGCAGTACATATGGTGTCAAAATGTTGGCCGGATGGTTTCAGCCAACGTTGACTTGGACGGACAGTTGGCCCACACATACGTGCTCATTAGGAAGATATTGTGGCCTCTTACTGAGTTGTTTCTTAGTTTATTATATACATTTTTGCAACAGTTTAGATATGAATGTTATTTTTCATTATTTCCTTTCGTTTCGTTTTACTCAAATACTTTTTGCATCCTCTATAATAGGATGAACGATTCTCTCCACAATTAGCATATTTAGCATCTGGAACTTGGCATTCCTCTCTTAGGTGTTCGTTTGACAACTATCTTGAGCATAATTTTGGCGAGATGCAATTGCTGCTATGATGCTTTAATGAATGACATGTTGTGCACTGCATAGATCTATACTCTGTCTCAGTATATGAAAAAAGCTGCAAGGCAGTGTGGGAAAGCACGTCACTACTTTTTCACCTCCGCCCGTAAAGTAGTCTCCGACTGTGCACGCGTAGTGCTCAAAAACATGAAGCAATGTTTCGGTTTCATTTTTATCATTTGTTTCTTTCTTATTGGCTGCGCGTTGATCTGAATGAGATGACAATTGGTAACGTGGCATTCCCATACTGCCTTGCAGCTTTTTTCATATAGTTAGACAGACTTTAGGTATGTATTGCCCAATTGGGAATATTTGATGGTCCATTTTATGTTCGTTAAGCAGTCGTTAATTTTTAAAATAAGTGTCTCTTTACACTACCTTGGATTTTCAGATGGTCCTGGCAGCTTCTTAACCCTGGTTATATACAATGCCCTGCCAAAAGTGTCCGGACACCCCTATCTTCGTGATGTTCATGTGGTCTCACGCTGTAGGATACACGTGACAGTATGCATCTTAAAGACACGACTTATGAGTACATCAGTGACAACACCAGTTAGCATGCCAAAGGTCCGAGAATTATCCGACTTTGAGAGAAAAGTAATTAAAAATAACCATTCCGCGTTGAGAGAGGGTGAATGCTGTTTTTCGTATACGATGGTGTACGGAGCGTCGCCAGTGAACTAGAGATGTTTGGGCAAAGGTCATATGGTGGGGTCGTCGCTTCACCCTTCAACAATCTAACGCTTGTGTGTAGATCTGGAGACGGCTAAACGAGAAATACGACCCAGAGTGCCTCGTACCCACAGTGAAGGACTCTGGCGGTGGGGTCTTGATGTGAACAGCAGGCGTAGGACCTATCACCGGTGTCGACTTGAGAATGAATGCTGCACGGTACTAAGAGATGTTAAAACGCACCTTCCTGGAGCGATGGTGGAAGATGGTGAAATATCACAGTTTATTTATTCTATGGCACCTCATCGGACTGCTTCTTCCAGCAGGACAATGCCCCATGTCACGCCGCTCGTTCAACGCAGGCATGGCTTGCCCTTGCGGACATCCGGTTATTGCCCTGGCTTGCGCAGAGTCCAGACTTGAACCCAATCGAAGCATTGTGGGATGTGCTGGAGCGCCGTGTACGGATGCACATGCCCCTGGTCACGAATGGTCATCAGTTGCTGGACCGTTTGAAGACCGAATGCACCATATCACACAAGCGGAGTTTAAGAATTGTGGACAGCCTTCCTAATCGTATTGCAGCAGTAACTGCATCAAAGGGGCCCAACAGGTCACTGACAGCATTTACACAGAGCACGTGGAGCAGGGTGTCCGGATACTTTTGGCCGGGTAGTCTATGCGTGATTTGGAGATCCAGTTATTATCTCGTCTTCTGTCAGAGACGTATCTGTTCCTGATATTATTCCAGAGGAAGCGTTAAGGAAGTTTGGTAATTCTAATATTAACGAAAATGGTAAATTGTCTTCATATTTTAAAGCTTTTAGTGCTTGAACTGAATTTTATTAAGTACAAGCAGACCCAGCAATGCTTCGCTATTGCTAAATAAGAGTAATTGCTAATTAAATAAATGCAATTGAAGGTCGATATTGAACCTAACCTAACCTACCTATCGGATTTTATTCAAATCACTCTCTAAACACTCCTGGCATTAATAAGAACAAACCGTGAAATTTTCAGCGAAATCGGTCGAGTAGTTCTGAGTCTTTAGGGCACACACATACAAACATTGCCTGTTATTTATATCGATTTATTCATTGCAAATGTTGATATGATAAGTATAGTCCCAACCAATGAGGACATACATTTTTGAGCAATGATGGGGAGACGTCTCTGGGAGAACGCTAGGACATTTCTTCCCCATCAAATTTTCTCTCTTCTAGGTTTGGGTCCATAGAATATCAAGGTCATCAGTAGATAATTTCTTAGAAGAGCCTAAAGGTTATGGTCGAAGATTTAGGTCTTTCATTTTTAGGAATTTCTTTTACATGTATTGTTTGTTTATTAAAATTAATTCATTTTTACCAATTTGTTGAGCTTGATTTCATTGCTTGTTAATTTTCTTCTTCTAACTCGTTGTTAAGTTTTATATTCTGTTGTAGAATTATTTTCATTTAACTCCTTGTATTGGTTGTTTATCTTCATTCTTATCTGCTAGTACTGAGGTTTCAATGAGTTCTTTTCTTTTTTGCCATTTTTCGATTCATCTTGTTTCATTAATTTTTCATCCCCAATGGGGTTGAGAGACTCTCGGATTTCGATTTCTCGGTTTTCTAAGTTTTCCACTTTCCTCCAAAAGCTTTTTAAGTAAACAAAACATGGAATTTTTTCAACTAGGTTAAGTATTTTTTAGCTCGTTGCCTTTTCTCTTTATGTTATTTTCAGTGCTTAGAAGGAATTACACTCTATCCGCGTTTTTACCGTGCGTAGCGATTTCGGGGAAAAGAGAGGTTTCAAAAGGGATTGAATGACGAGACGCTCTTGGACGAATTAAAGGATCAAGACGTTAGAGGCCTATGGGTATGGAATTCAAAACGAATGTGGAGGTCCAGTCCACTCATTCGTTTCTTGTAGCATTCGGATTCTATCATACTAGAGTATCGCACAGCATGGGTAGACCTTTTGTTCACAACCCGTTGCGTTCCTTAGAGTCCTTTAGGTATGGTCATATAAAAAGAAACTGTCGCAACTCCGCACTTTGCACCTAATGTGGAAAGGAAGGACACCATGGTGCAGCAACTGCAGGGTGACCATCCAGTTGTCTCACGGGATTGCCCAATTTGGAAGGAAGAGAAGGAGATCCAACTAATACATGCAAGAACCGAAACGGCTTGACGCAATACCTTCTTTTCCAGAAGCTGTGAGGAAGACAGTAAAATCGGTAACTACTATAACCGATACGGTATCATTTGAACAAAGGGGTTACCAGATGAAATTACTTTCCACAAAGAAAGAAGAGTCACCGCGGCGAGATAGAAAATCCGCAAAATCCCAAAGATTAAAACAAAACGATCCAGGGACTGTTCTCGATCGATAAAGAAATTTACTGTCACGACAGTCGAGCGATCGATCACACCAGCGATCGCATCAACAGCACGTGGAGAGCCAAGATGTAAACAATCGTCATCGGAAGGAACATTCCCGAGCATCGAGTGGTTCTCCCCGCTCGCTATTGGTTATGCAAAATAGAAGGCGAAAAAGGCGGAGCTATGGTGAAATAAAAGGCGAGGCAAATGAAGTGAACAGGACTGGCTCAGACGATTCTTCGGACTTCAACCTGGAGGAAGACAGCCATGCTCGACTGAAATCAAGGCCGATGATCTCAGGACAACTATTTCCAGTAGCCAGCCGAAGGAACGCAGCATCAATCAGCTCTTCCGACCGCCTCCAAGGACTCGGGGAAAATCTCACGGCAGGCAAGTGTCAGATTTCATGAATCAAGTTAATGTTCTCAGTTATACCTCTACAGTGCCTTTAAAACCCCGAGAAGGTATCCACATCAGCGACCACGAAAAGAGACTGAACGAGACTACCGCTGAGAAGGAATACCATGGCTCGGCATTAATTGACAACATTCCCGATCTGACGGAATCATCAACCAAGGATCCCGCCTGCGGACCAGCCAACAACGCCCCATGCACGATACTACTACTATTTGTCACGAGCACTCCAAAGATTTCGTTTCTGCATAACGGGATCGACTCCAGCGTATCTCGGCGCGGCGTCACTCCCTGTGCGCGGGCCCGTAATCAGGATAGGGTGAGCGCGCGAGGTCAGGTAGCGGACTTTCAACTGCTTCGTAAGTGCATGTATCATAGAATGCCCGTTTCTTGTTATCTGAATTGTTTCATCATTGAATGTGTCCACATTAAGAGTGACTTTAATTCTAACCTGTTGATTCTTTCAATACTTCCCCTTAGGAACCCCACACTCGGACAGGACGACATTGCTTCCCGATCACATCGATCTTCATACATCGACCTTCCTACCTCACCCGGCCCAAAGACTCACTCAAGACTTTAATGTAGAGTAAAATACAAGCTGTATTGAACTCTCATATTTCAAATTTGACATTTCAATGTGTAACCATTTATTATTTTGATCTAATTAAATTATTTTATTATGTTAAGCAAAGTTTTCATCCCTCACTGTCTATCACACTTGACATTTATGAAGAAACTCCTATGCAAGCATGAAATTGAATAGTGCAAGCGAAGAAACGACGCAGAAGTGTCCCTAAAATGTTTAGAGAGGGCCTCATCGACTGAGTTTGAAGTCCACCTTTCAGAAAATGAAATGGTAGAAATATGTAAACAATAGTCTTGACTGATGTTTACTTTTTACTTAGTTCCCCTACGGTTGTCTTAGTACGAGGGGATATCAGAAAGTAACGCCCATTTATTTTTTAACGGAGGAAATACAATCGCTGTGAAAAAATTAATATAGCCAAAAGAAGGCTAAATACGTGCACAGACATTGCATGAGAAGTATTATTCTTACGCACGCGGACTACGTGCTACAAGTCGTTTTACAAATAGCTATCACATCATCTACAATGGAAGAAAAGCGAGCTGTTATAATTTTGCTTTTCGCAAAAGGTAAGAAACCCGCTGAAATTCATGAGAAGTGGTAGAAGCTTACGGTGCCGACTGTGTGGATTTTTCCAATGTGTAGAAATGCTATAAAATGTTTTGGGAGGAAGAGATAGCCTTGCAAATAAACAGCCTTAGGGCGGCCTACGTCAGCGGCAACACCAACCCTTATCGAGGGCATTAACAACACAATCAGAGAAAACCGTCGTTTTTCTTTGAAGTGGATCTGCATGGGATATGGTTCATGGATATGGATCTGCGGTTTGGATACCGCACAGTTTGTTTGCATTAGATTCCAAAAAGTCTGACACCAGAATGGACCGGCAACAGAAAGGCGTGAAGTCTGCAACATCTGCAGCGGTACTACCAGAAGGGAAATGTGTTTCTGAATAGCATTGTCACAGGAGACGAGTCCCGGGTCTTGCAATTCACAACCGAGCATAAAACTGCAAGCATGACGTGGAAATATCCACATTCTCCGGTTCGAAAAAAATTCAGACTTTCTCCTTCAGCTCGGAAGATTATGTTTACAGTTTTTTGGGATATTCAAGGTATCCTACTCGAAGAATTCCTGTCTCGTGGGTCAACCGTCAAAGCTTCTACCTATTGTGAAATGTTGAATAAACTGCGGCGTGCTTTTTGGGATAAGCGAACGGAAAAAGGAAACGATTTTGGACTTCTTCATGACAATGAACGCCCGAATGTAGCCAACGTCGTCAGAGCAAAACCGGTCCGCTTCGGTTGGGAGGTCTGGACAACCCAGCCAACAGTCTGGACTTAACGCCCTCGCACTATCACCTTTTTGGTGCCATGAAGAGGTTTCTTGGTAGTCAGAGGTTCGAGACTGAGGAGGAACTCAAATCTGCCGTGCGCCATTGGCTGTATTCACACTGAAACTGTGAATAAATGAAACTGGTGCAGCGTTGGGATAAATGCCAAAACCGTCAAGTTGCCTATGTGGAAAAGTAGATAAAGACATGTAGTTTCAGCTGCGCACTTAGTTGTTTACTTGTATGTTTTGTAATTTTCTTTGAAAACAATAAATGGCGTTACTTCTGATATCTCCTCGTATATAAAAACAGAGTTGGTGTTATATGTTTTAACTAGTTTCTAATACAGTTTCGGTTTTTATTATTTGGATCATATCTCCTGTTTCTGGCGATTAGGGAATTTTTACATTTGTTTTAAATAATAGGATTTTAATCACATTTTAATAATTGTTTTTTAATATATCAGATTAAACATATGAATGAGAACATCAGAGGAAGCCATGTATACAGGAAAGAAGTAGCCATTTGAACAGTATGGTTCTATGAAAGTGAGTGTTACAATTTCCTATTCCGTTATTTCAATTTTAAAAAAAAGAGATTATTCCTGGCAATCGGATAGTTTTCATTATGGGATTTCGTAGAAAAAAGTCCATTGGTCCATGGCCCGTAAGAAGGTTTTTCGAGTAGAGTAGATATGACAAGAAAGTTGTCGATTTCACGGAAAATTGTGTATAATTTTTTGCAAAACGGGGTTCCCTATTCTGTGTCTCCGATATTTGATTTAATGATAATAAAACAAAATGTAAACGCATACGTGGCGTCATTTTTAGCAACTGAACAGAATAAATCTTGATTTCAATGATTAGGCCCTTATAAATAAAATCAATCCATACGTCAATGGTATGGTAGAAATGCTGCCGGGAATTTCTGTATATTTGATGATTACTTTTAACGATCTGCTTAGAAAAACCTCCCTTTTGGCTTGTCGTCAGTTATTTGCTTTCTTCTAGCTACCATTTAATTATATTCCGTTTTCTTACGGTAAACAAGACCATGTGTGCTTACTGGGCTAATATAAATATTACTCTTGGTTTCTCATTTAAGAAGTTGTAGCAAACATTTAGTGACGTTTCAGCGGTTACATTAAATTTAGTCCGTTGTGCGTTATCTTCCCTGAAAGATATTTTAAAAACTTTTATTTTTTCCGATCCTCTTGGCGCATCTCATTACTTCGATCCAGCAGCCTTAAGCAAATACGTCAACGCAAAAAAACAACTCAGAAACAGAAAAAGATTCTCAAACTGGGAATTATTTTTATAAATAATTGAAACGTAACTTTTATGCATTTTTTAACATAAAACATTTTTATATGATAATTAATAATTTGTTTTTGAAGTCATTTTTAATCAGTTTGTAAATCTCTATGTTCCTTATAAAGTACAGAAAAAAATTAATTCGTTAACAAAATAAATTAATAAATGCATCTTGGAAAGAACAATTACTAAAACGTTTCTCGAAAGCAGCGCTTTTAAAGCTATCAAAAGTAAATTTTCAAACTGCTAGCATTAAAAAATTATAAACTGTATTTAATTTTACCCCTGAATGTCCCCTTACCGTGGGTCAGGGGTTTGGGTGCTTCAGGGATTCTGTGAGCTATGCTGGTTGTAGTATCCAACCAAACATATATCTCATGATGTCGACGAATGAGAGAATTCATACTGCATCGGGTGGGACGCAGGTTAAAGTCACCCGCGTTCGGGAGTTAGGCAGAGGCTCTCGTTCGGGAGTCTGTCATCCTGGTGGGCGACTTCAATGCACACGTAGGGGCTGATGACCAAACCTGGACAGGCGTGATTAGGAGAAATGGTGATCCCGATTTAAATGCGAATGGGAAGTGCTTGTTGGATCTCTGTTGTAACAATGGACTTTCCATCACAAACACCTTCTTCCAGTACAGGGATGTTCATAAGTATACCTGGTACAGGGATGCAATGGACCAGAAGTCACTGATTGATTTTGTAATCGTATCAGCTAACTTATTCCGATAGTGTTGGATACTCGTGTGAGGAGAGGGGTAAAACTATCAACTGATCACCACCTTGTTGTCTGCACTTTGCGGTTCTCTGAATCCATGCCAAACAAGCGAAATACTAGATCCAGACAGATTTGGCGCATCAAATGGGAGGCATTGGAGGATAGAGCTGTGAGGAAGACCTTTGCAGATAATATATCTCCAAGTTTTAAAGAACTACCCAGTGATCGTGGTATTGTTGAAGAAGAGTGGCAGTTGTTTAAAACTGCTGTGATTATTTCGGCTGCATTGTGCTGTGGTCGTAAGGGGCTGAGTGTGGTGCAGGGCGGTGAGAAAAGGACTGCATGATGGAACGTTGAAGTCCAAGAAGCTGTCAAGGCAAAGAAGGAAGCCTATTTGCTATGGCTTGCAAATAGGTCACCTTCGAGTCGAGCGCTATACACTGAGGCACGAAAAGCAGCAGCAAAGACAGTATCAACAGCTAAAGCTAAGGCTTGGGAGAAGTTCGGGGTGAAATTGGAGGCAGACTAGGAATTCTGGCAGACCGTGCGCCGCCTCCGTGGAAAGAAGTCTCTTTCATC
>JAHWFO010039273.1:313203-333318 GCA_023313115.1 Rhysida immarginata | reverse complement strand
CGGAATCAGCGCATCATTTTACATCAAAAACATCCACATTTGTTTCGGAGGTATGGAAAAAAAATTTTTTATAGGATACTGCAATTATTATTATTATTATTAAAAAACGCCTCAAAAACATGGTTCCAAACTTTTAAGCTTTTTTCTGGCTACAGTTCTAACTTTCATATTCATGTAACTAGCAAAAGTTTTAATTAAATATTACAAGAAATATTTACACCGAAATTCGGCTTTATTTTTGGAACACCTTATAGTTAAACTCACTTAAACCCTTTATTTTCTGCCACTACTATACAGGAAAAAACTTTTGAGTAATGGTTTTGAATTTACTTTTTTATCAACACTTGTTTCCCAGAGTAGTAACTCCTCTACACTTCAAACAACGCTTAAATTCATGAACTTCCATAATGGAGAGAGATTTGTCATTAATTTTTATATGCATGAAAATATTCCATTGAATGGTGTAAATGAAATGACATTATATTGAAATTATTGCATTAATATTTTTATTCGCAATAAAAAAAAATGTTATGATGTTTTTCCTTTCTTTTCGTTTTTTATTTTTGTTTTTATAAAACCATACGTGCTTTATCTGTATGCTGAATTAACAAAAAAAATCATAAAAGCTTTCTGGGATCATGCCTGGAACAGTTCTTTCGTCTTTCATCGCGTTTTAAATCTCAGATTAAAAAGAATAAATGAGAACTGACATTACTCGTTGTTCCGATCAATGAGTCGATTACTCGAGCACTAATAAAGTGAGGAACCTGAATTTCTGAGGGAGTAGAGGAAACGTTAGTTCTACAACCCATCAAAATTTGATAGAATTTGACCGAGTATTTTTCCCAGATATGTGTGTCACTGTATGCTGCTAACAAACGTCGTGGCGTCGACTGTACCATTTCCAATCCCATAATCCCTCACTTCACATCCACGAAAGACGTCAGAAGCCATTGTGCAAAGCCAAGTAGAAAGACCCCCCCCTGGGGGGCAGCCCCCCCCCCCCCCCATTGTTTGAGGTTAGGAGTGTGAATGTAAAGTGGAAATAGAGCACTTCCAAAACGTGCTGCTTTTCCCTTCAATCATCGACCGTTCCTAAATTTCATCGGTTCAAGAAATAAGAAATGGTATTTTTATGTCAATATGAAAAATGAAAGGAATTGGCTCTGGACCCTCAACCCATAGGAAGAATCGAATAACTGCCCGAAAATTGGGAAGAGGTCGTAAATAGTAAAGACGGCTATGTAACAGATTGATTAGTGAGATAATGACTCTTGCTTGTTGAAAATTATGTATCGTAATATAAACTAGGTTACAACCCAAAATATAAAACTCCACAACAAATCTAACACCGAAAGTCTCATGCATTCCTCATACCTCTACCCTCTCATAAGTTTAATGAATTTAATACGTATTTGCTTTTTAAGTATTATTTTTATTATAAAAAAAGGATAAACCAAAAATTGTCTTTGGCAAAAGAAATAGGATAACTCTAAACAAATATTTTTGAAAAGAATAAAGAACTGGTCTTTCGATAGCAAAATGGTAGATTTTAATGAACCTACGCGTTTTGAAATACACTACTTCTTCAGAGTAGGGTACGACTGCATTTTAATGATCCTACCCTGAGGAAGAAGTTTATTTCGAAATGCGTAGGTTCATTAAAAGCTACCATTTTGCTATTCCAAGAACAGTTCTTTATTCCCTTCATATTGAAGCAAAATCGACCAAATAAACAATTACTGGAAATTATTTTACTTATGAAAAATAGGAAAGAAAATTCCATAGCCTGAATTCGAACCAGGAACCTTCGGCTCCAGAATGGATTCGAACCTTTTTCAACCATTTTCATTATTAAATATTATTTAGATTTATTAATAATTAATGAAAAAGATAAAAATTATAATGCTTTGCATTAAAATATTGAAAATTTAAATTGAATGTTACCCTTAATTGAAATTTTATTTAAATGTTGTTTGTAATGTTCTATAAAATCAGGGTTATCATTTTCATAATTTAGCAGTTTTCTCAATCGATTAATTAATGTGCAAGCTCTGAACAGTTGGGACCTTTTAATCCAAGACCATCAAGAGATTCTAGATAGATTAATGCAACCCGTCACGGCGTGAAATATTTATGAACCTTTGTTAATTACGGTTTGATTCACTGCTGATCCTGAAATTTGATATACGCTATAGCCCAACAACATTAATGGCAATATTCAATTTTAGTTCACAATTTTTCTGGGAGAAGAACCATTTTTTGGCTAAGTATTACAATTCCAGTTTCCTTAAATTTATATTGCTCGACCAAATAAAGAGATTAGGATTTCATTAAGTAAAAATTAATTGTTATTTTGGTAATCCAACTGTTATGGATGTATAGGAAGTACAGTTCAGTTATAAGTGGATTGACAGTGCTTACAGTGAAAATCGGTGGCTCTCCTTAAAGAACATAAGGAAGAGAATTTGCTAAAAAAAAAATTAAAAATTTATTGATGAAAAAATAAGTAAGAAATTTCACAGCTTGGATTCGAAACGGGAACCTTTGGCTCATTCTGCCAATGCGCCAACCTATTAAACCAACTGCGAACATGAAGAAAGCATTACGCTATTTATAGACCTTTGGGCTTGATTAGACCAGTTACCTAGTCCGCAGGCTGGGACAATCTTTCCTAAGGCATAAAATCATTAAGTAGTAGCTCAAGATGGGTCCATGAAGGTTTAATCATGCGATATATCTCAGATGTTAAATTATTGATGAAATCTCGGAAAGAAATTCCACAGCCTGGATTCGAACCAGGAACCAGACTCATGCCACCAACGCGCTAACCAATTACGCCACAAAGGACAGGGAATATAGTTCCAGCCTGCAGACTAGGTAAATGCTCTAACCAAGCCCATAGGACATCATGTAATGTAATGCTTTCATGTCCAGTGGCGCAACTGGGTAGCGCGTTGGCGATATGAGCCGAAAGTTCCTGGTTCGAATCCAGGCTGTGGATTTTCTTACCTATTTTTCATCAATAATTTATGATTATTCCTGTCTATCTCCCCGAGATTGCTTATTGGTTACGAATATCATTAAAGCACTGCAAATGTATCAACTTTGCACCAAAGACTTGGTCATAGCTAAATCACTCTTCGAATTGGTGGGAAGAACCAAGAAATTATTATTCTCTCGGGTTACCCACCATTCGACTAGGAATCACTCATCAATGAAGACCTGAAGAGACTCCTGCAGACTTCAATGATCCAGAATGTGAACATAATATTCGGTTGTGATGCCATTGCTCACCCCAAAGAGGGCGAGCACAAACACCAAACAACTCTACTTTTGGCTCTATTTTTAGAGAACAACTTAGACATCTTTAACCGAGGCAACAAACCGACCTTCATTACTGCGGCATGAAGACAGGTATAGTAGAACCTCGATAGATCGAATTCCTCCCTAAATCAAAGTTTTAGTCTATTCCCTTCCACTGAGGGGCTAAAACCTCTATAGTAATAGAACCTCCGTAAATCAATTTTTTGGAGGAGAGTTGACCTCTATATATCGAAGTTAACGCAAATAAATCGAATGTTGGCAATCTGATCCTTTATAAATCGAAATGATGTCAGTTTATCTCTTCCCTATTGAGAATTTTCATAAGCTGTTATGATTGCTTTTCATCCATAAGCAGCTATGATTGGCTTTACAAGCATACCCGATTCCAATTGGCCAAATAATCGTCAGAATTTTAATTACAATGTGCGACAGTTAATAAACGAGACCGACGCTATTTTGAACCGTCATAGTTACCATACAAAAGCCTGGCCTAAACCCTGCTCTTGCTGTTCAGCTACAGACCCATAAGCTTGCTACCTGTGCTGTCAAAAGTTTTCGAACGCATCATTCTGAAGAGGTTTGACGAATTCTGTGTAGCAAACAATCTCATTCGTGATGAGCAATTTGGCTTTCGCCTAGGTCACTCCTGTCAACTTCAGATCTGGCGTCTTGTTGCAGATCTAAACACTCCGCTTAACTGTGCCAAGTACGGTGGTCTTGTCTTTTTGGATGTCCGTAAAGCTTTTGACCAGGTTTGGCACAATGGCCTCATATACAAAATGATTACTTGCGGTTTTTCGGACAAACTCATTACCTTGATTAGTTCCTTTCTGTCAAACAGGACATTTCGTGTCAAGGTTGGATGCTCCATGTCTAATCCTTGTGGCGTCAATGCTGGTGTTCCGCAGGGTTCTGTCTTGGGCCCTGCACTGTTCAACTTTTTCATCCATGACTTCCCAACTTTTACTAATTGCAAGCTATACCTGTTCGCTGACGACGCGGCCATCATGACTACTGGCCGAAATCCCGCTCACGTCATATCACGGTTACAAAAGGCCTTACATCTGTGCGAGAAATGGTTTGCAAAGTGGAGACTCGACTTAAACGTTGACAAGTGCAAGGCGATGTTCATTACAAAGAAACTTCGAAAACCCCCGAACTCCCTCTTCCTTTCTGGTAGAGAGCTCGAGTGGGTAAAAAATTATAAATACCTCGGTGTGGTGCTAGATGCCAGGCTAAATTGGGGAGACCACGTTTCCTATGCCATAAGTAGAGCAAAGAAGGCGAAGTTCAGTCTGGTTGCCCTTCTGGGACGAAACAGCGCTCTTGGAGTGGATACCAAACTTTTGCTTTACAAGATGGTTATACGAACCATTCTTCTTTATGGTATGCCTGCCTGGGCTACAATATGCAGATCCAGATGGAAGGATCTCCAAACCTTCCAAAACGTTACTCTGAGGACTATCGCCAAACTTGACAGGAGAGTCGCTACAAATATTTCTATTGCTGAAGATTTCCATATATCTCCAATTGGTAGCTATGTACAGGAGTCGCTGAAGAAGTTGCTTCCGAAGATCAAGGACCATCCAAATGCTCTGGTTGCAGATATTCTGGAACACCCGCTCACGTTTAGAAGTTTCCTCAGGCATCGCAGGCCTCGACACGTTCTGGACATAAATTTCGACGACATCCAAAAGGCCATCTTTCCCGAATACTGGATCTCATAGCTCCTCGTGCCCCTCGTCAATCAACAATCAACTCTATCGTCCTTATAGCAAAGGACCCCATCTTATCCTCTGGATGACTTAACTAGGTTTCATTTGGCTTCTTGCCTAACTCAGTGTACCTCCCCTGGTTACTTCCTGGATGAGTATGGCAGTGAAAGCGTTGCTTTCGGACCACTCGTCTCGTTTTTCCCTGCACTGTTCGATTGTCGATTGTCGATTTTGAACGCGTTCAAATATGTGTGATCACGACGATGCGTATTTTAGATCTAACAACTATCCTCGTTGCAGTGTGTACAAATTGCAACAATAAAGTTGCGCGAATCTATATAGTCTCGTGTTTCAACCGCACGCAGTCATTAGTTGTCGTTGCATATTAAACATGGAACAAAGGGCAAATATTAATTTCAGTTTTAAATGTGAAAAAACCGCTAAGGAAACTTAAAGTTGGGTCATTCCATGAGAAATCGACCAATTTGGAAATATATTATAATATGGATGGATCATAATACTGTTCCTATTAACTATACTGTTCCTATTAGTTTCGCCATTTATTCCCGGCTTTGTATAAGATATAGGGATATATCCTTGACAAAGCCGGGAATAAATGGCGAAACTAGTTGGAACTCCTGATGTCCCTCTGTTATACTGTAAGGCCACCACCTGTTTAGTTTAATTTGGAAATAAATGGTTGCTCGACCATTTAAGATATTTTTAATTTTTTCACCATGGTTAACTCTATCATTGAGAAGTATAAAAGTATACAATTTTTATTTTAGTTTTATCTTAATCCGCTTTGGATCTAGGCTCAATTTTCTTCGCTGCGGCAGGGTAAAAAGCGGCCTTGCAAGGGTGTGGAAAAATAGCTACCATTTCACTCCCTTTAGAGATAGAAATTCCCGGTTTTCTTTAACATCAAGAGGTCATTACAAGCTTAAATGTATAAGAATTTCTGAAAATCTTTTTCCATCATGGAGTTAATCAACCTAGAAATTAGCAGTACTCGCGAGCAAAATCGTCATTTTTGATGACCTATTAAAGCGACTACGGGATGGAAAGACAAGTTGCTAAATTTTTTCTGATAACTATGGACAGGGTAGATTTCGACTGTGATGAAATAAAATTTGCGTTTCCTACCCTTTCTCCTTAATTTAGGCTCAATTTTTGGAAATTTTCCATTTTTGCAGATTTCCTTGTACTCAACAAAATCTGTAAGTTTCATTTTGGGTATCAAAAGGGTTTAGGGGTTACAGGCGCTCAAATATGTATAAAAAAGGTCATTAGTAAGTGTCGCCTTGTAAAGATCGAAATAACATCGAATCACGTGAGGTGATATCGTCGCGGGAGAAAAAATTGAAGTCGTCAGTCCCGCTGTCTCACTCTAGTGGATAGCAATCGCCGAAGAGCGAAGCACGAGCGAGCCCCACGATTCGCTAAGAAGCGGGCGATATAAATGAGCAGCGGGAAAATTCGAAATAAAAACGAGAACGGCTTGGAAAAAATTAGATGGTATGCCCTTTCCATGGATCGAGGAAGAAAGAGGGAAGTTTCGCATCTCTCCGAGCGACATGGTGTGCAGTCAACGACGCAGCTGAGTTACGCAAGTTCGGAACCTCATGGCTCAGAGGAGGGAAAACTTCCAAAACCAGATATGTGAAGAACAGACATTTCCAACCACTTTGAGAAACTACTGGTCGTCAGAAACACTCGACGGAGAGATCGGAGCAACGAAATACGCTTCTCCGGCATTTATCTGAGGCAACACAGGCTACGTTCTAAAATAAATAACAGCCGTCCCAGCCCTCATGCAAGTAAACTAGCCGTTAAGATAGAGCACAATAATTATTGCTATTTATCGTTAATTCACCTAATGAAATAAGGCCCGCTATAGACATTCCTCTTGAAAATTACGAACTTTGTCTTCTGAAGCCCAATATCTGTTATTTAATGCATTGAACGATGTTTGTCATGAACTTACTTTAGCCGACATTATAGTTGCTGATTCCACTTCTCACGGTAAAACTAAGGAAGCTGAGCAACTAGTGCCCAGCGCCCTAGGGACCACATTACCCAATCAATTAACTTCACTCCCGATTGGATTCAAGGATCGCCATCGTCACTCCCGCGTAATCTCTCAGCCATTCGGCTTACCGCGCTTGGTGAGTTGCGTCGCGGTGCTGCGTATTGACTGCGGTGCTGCGTATTGACCGGTGCTGCGCTTGGTGAGTTGCGTCTCAGCCATTCGGCTTACCCTCAGTGGTGGCCGTTTTCCTACGGTCGCAAGACTTCTGAGCAAACGAATTTCAATTCCAATTTTGATAGTAGCGAGAGCCAAGGCGTATCCTTGACCCATACCGGTTCGGCCTTCGACTCCAAGGAAGATTGCATCTTACACGCTTCCACGTTTTAAGTGTAATATGTAATTCATGAAGTTCAATATTCATTTATTAATATAATTTACTTGGTAAAATATTTGTTCAAGTTTGTCTTGTTTAAAATTCATTACAAAGGCTATTGTAATTTTATTTATTAGTCTGTTATTAAATGATTTTAAGTAAATTTTTTCGTCTCCCGTTCCCAACTCTGTTATCGTATTTAAGCGCATTTTGCTTTTGAATTTTAAATACTTGACAGTAAGTGCTCAGAAATAGGAAACAAAATTTTAAAAATGAAAAATCGAGATGTTATTTGGTTAAAAAATGATTTTCGTCCTATTACACAAAATAGAATCCAATTTATTCTAAATTCAAAAACCTGATATAAAATAAAAAATGAAAACAAAAATTTATAGCTGAAGTTAACGGATATAATATAGGATGCCCCACCCGCTCTCGGTCTCTGATTTTGCTTATTATTGGCTTTCTAATAAATATAGCTATGGACATACATAGATGTTTGAAAAGTGCGATGACCCCACAGCAAGTGTTGGAAGCGTTCACCATTATCTTTTAGGCATACCATGTCACGTGCCAAATAGCGCAGTGGAAAATTTGCTAGGCTTAAATACAGAAACGAGTCACTAAGTGAACACACTACGTTTTAAGTACGTACTAAAAGATTTTAATTCACCAAATTCTTAAAGGCAAAGAATAAATTAGCAATTAAATAAAAAAAACAACGGCAATGTAAAATGAAAATGACAAACAAAATTAAAAGACGCAATACAAATACACAGTTCGTTAATTGTGCACAAAAATGGTAATCAACTATACCTAACTTGCTCTAATTGAAAACAAGCGGTGTCTTAAATTTCAATAAAGAAATTGGCATACACAAAAAAAATACACAACCTTTTATTTTACAAAAATTTATTAAAAAAAAAAAAAAAAAAAAAAAAAAAAAAAATCAAGGAATCACTCTCCTAAAAATACCTTGCCTTCATATAGCCTCATTTAAACTAAACTTAAATTATTCTTATATCTCATTAAATTGACTTCAAATACAAGACAAAAAAAAAACACAGTCAAAGTAGTAACTCTTGATAAGTCCAGAACTAAGCTTACGCTTAGCTTTATCCACCAATAAAAGTTTATGCAGTCAAAAATTGCCACATACGTAAAGCACAGATTTGAAATATAAAATTCCGTCTTAATAGGTAGGTCAGTCACAAAGTCACAGAATGCTACTAAAATTTATGGAATGCCTGTAAATGGAGGAAACAATATTTTAACAATAGCTATTAATTATAACTGAAGGCATTAAAAACATAACACGACAAATCCTCCTTCGCAATCAAAAGACACCAGTAACATTCGTAGCAAAAGATAAAATGACATAATTTCAGGAACACACACACTCTTGAAAATAAACGATTTAAACACCGGATTCAAAATAGATAAACGGCGACACTCACAATGAAATTTTACGACCAAACGACCTCTTCAACGATAGGCCTTTTCTGAATTTTAGACGGCACGCACAAAACCTTTACATGATAAAATTTCTTTACAAAATAACGATAAACCAGTACTCACTGCTTAAATGCAGAATGAATCCGGCCCAACGCACTGAACGACACTAATCATGAACGAGCCACCACTCTGCCGACGCCATCTCGCACGTACGCTGTCAATCCCCGGGGGAGAAATCCGAGAAGGCGAACTCGCTCACAACAAATGACGGTTGCGTTGTCTTCATAAATCCGGCTCTCGTGCCACATTTCTAACTCGAACCTAATCAGATACAATAGGTTGACGGGCGACAATTTCGTTCGAGGAATAACGGCGACGTTCGCTGCGTTGCTCGACGCCTCGCTCCTCTCACCGGCGGACGAGCCTATCTTCGGCGCTCGCACGGGTTGCTTTCCCCGACGTACAGCCGACGACACTTCGGTAGAATTCCAATGACTGTCTCCGTGCTCCGGAACGTTAATGCCTCCGCAGCTCGCATTAACCCTACGCCGCTCGAACACCTGTCGTCTCCGCTGTTCGTCCTTCGGCCCGAGATTTTTCCAAGAATCCCCTGACTCCGGCGCTCGCTCTCCTTTTTTACTGTCTCGTCCCCTGTCGCCTCTCCACTTCTCTACAATCGAATCTCCCGCTCCGCTTTCGCCGCGTTGATTCTGGGAAGCCTTCTCCTCCTGAAGACACGTGCTTTGTTACAGCGAGGTTTATTTCGCTGTAACACGCTCCCGCCTGGCGATCGCAGAGAACCTGGGTGATCCTGCGACAAACAACTGCCAGCTAACGTATTGATCGGCTGCGATGACCTAAGTCTCGACAAGGCATCCGCAATACTATTATCCGCCGCTTTTATGTACCTGATGGTTATTTGAAAGTCCAACAAGTATTGTAGCACCGACGCTTGCAGTCTGGAGAGCTTCGGCTGCTGAAGGAGTTGAGCTACTGCCTGGTTGTCGGTGTATATGACGGTAGGCGTCTGGGCGATGTACTGGCGCCATATTCGGGCTGCATGGGCGACTAAAGAC
This sequence comes from Rhysida immarginata, assembly GCA_023313115.1. Lineage (NCBI taxonomy): Eukaryota > Metazoa > Arthropoda > Chilopoda > Scolopendromorpha > Scolopendridae > Rhysida > Rhysida immarginata. The sequence continues at coordinate 323,340 of JAHWFO010039273.1, read as the reverse complement.
ACGTGTTTTGTTACAGCGAGGTTTATTTCGCTGTAACATACCAACACACGTCTCTCCATATTATGGAAGATAGCCGCCAGCATATCGAAAATCACAGCGTCAATTTCCTGCCGAATCTTGTCTTAAGCAAGTGTCTGTACGATTAGAATTAAATGCCAGACTCGCGAAAATTTTATAACTTTCAATTTTACATGCTTGTATGTCTTTCCTGATAAAACAGCAGCATTCTCCTTGGCAGTCATTTCCTTAACTGTGAGTCGGTCATCGTATTGCACATGTGTGAATGTGGCTTTTTATGCCAATTGAGAAGATAGCACCCTTTTGGAAACCATCACAAAATATGCAAAACTGGATAGATATGACATGATTTGCATACAGGCTTATTTCCATTTCATTTTTGAGTAATCTCTTTATCTGGCTATGATGCGTTATTTTATGGCGTTCATAATTGAATGCTGATAAAGTTGGTAATTAGAAATTGGTCTCATTCTGTTATGATTTACGAGATACATTTTATATGTATGTGTAATACAGACCATCAGGTGGTTACGAACAGATTGCCTATCCACGACTTCCTATTTGTTGGCTGCAGCAGTTTTTTTTTTTAAATTCTGCAGTAGTTATCAAGGAAATGAAAAACTTCGCGACCTGGACTCGAACTAGGGACCACGTTTTTCGCTGTCGCTGTTCTAACCAATTGAGCTATCGCGGACATTGAACCGCCAAGATGTTTACAGTGTGTGCTTATGACTTCCATAAGTCGTATGTCAGCTGAACTTCCGTAAGTCTGGAATCTTCCTAACCCTTAAACGTCAAAAAATTGATGAAAAAATACACAAAAAGATGTGAAGAAAACTGAAGAAAATTCTTCTCTGGCAGCTGAGCTGACATCTGATTTCATGGTAGTCCTTACGGAAACATTGTAATTGTTCACAATGTGATTAGAGCAGCAATTGTAGCGTGGTTCAAGTTCAGTCGCGGAATTTTATTTCCACTGCAGCTTCATTTTATTTGAAGAATTTTTTATTTTTATTTGAAGAACACACACTAAACAGACATTGTAGTCAAGGAGAATTCAACATTTCAAGATACACAAAAAAGACAAGTTCAGTACTGTTGGATCTCGTAAGGTCTCGTAAGTCAACTCCAATTAACTGACCTGATACATTTAAGTTCGTATTTTGGTTGTTTCCGTCAGCCAACACGTCCAATTATATTTAAAGCAATAAGTTCAGTTTTATATTCTTGTTTTCAGTATTTAATTTACACCTGGCTTTTGGATTTATACAAAATAGAATCCAATTTATTCTAAAAGGAAGAAATTATTTTTTAACCATAAATAATATTTCGATTTATAAAATTTTATTTCGTTTTTACAAGCACTTACTTGTGACCATTTTTTATACAAATTTGAGCGCCTGTAATCCCTAAACCCTTTTGAGCCCCAAAATGAAACTTACAAGTTTTATTGCATACAACGAGGGGTATCTCGGTGAAAAAAATAAATTTTTTATCTGGTCCCCCTTTTAAGATATTTGACCTTGAAATCTGCAAAAATGGAAAATTTCCCAGCATTGAGTCTAAATTAAGAAAAAAGGGTACAAAATTCAAATTTTATTTCTCTACAGTCGAAATCTACCATGTCTATAGTTATCAGAAAAAATTTAACAATTTGTCTTCCCCCCCCCCCCCCAGTCACCTTAATAGGTCATCAAAAATGACGATTTTGCTCGCGAATACTGCTAATTTCAAGGTTGATTAACTCTATGATGGCAAAAAAAGTCAGTCATTTCTTTACATTTTCTGAAAGCTCGTAATGTCCTCTTGATGTTAATAAAAAACGGGAGTTTCTATTTTTAAAGGAAGTGAAATGGTAGCCATTTTTCCACACCCCTGCAAAGCTGCATTTTACCCTACTACAGCAGAGAAAAATGAGCCTAGATCCAAAGCGGATTAAGATAATATTAAAATTAAAATTGTTTTGTACTTCTCAATGGTAGGGTTAACCATGATGTAAAAAAATATCTGAAATGGTCGAAGCAACCTCACCTGGTCGATTTCTCTTGGAATGACCCAGTTCATATAGCAATTGTATGGTGATGATGCACTATTTCGTGCACTTGTTTTTGAATGATTCGCCGTGATAGCCGGAAGAGCTGAAAGACGAGGAACAGACGAGACGTTCGAATATTGTTTGAACACAGGAAACGATAGAGAAAGTGAGAGAACGTTTTGTTTAGTGATCGGAAAATTAACCTGAAAATGACGGAAGAAGTCTTAAACATTAACCGAGAAACAATTCGCTTAATATTGACACAAGATTTGGGCAAAAGGAAAGTGTGTTCTCGGTTTGGGCCACATTTCTTAAGGGATGAGCAAAAAATAAACAGAGTGGATGCTCGAACGGAATTCATCGCGGCCGCAGATGTCAACCCGAACTTTCTGGATTCAATTGTAACAGAGGACGAAACCTGGTGCTATCAATATGACCCCGAAACAAAACGACAGAGCATGTAATGGCGATCTCCAACATCACCGCGAAAACTGAAATTCCGATTTGAAAACCCAAGAACAAAAGAAATGCTCATCATTTTCTTTGACAGCATTGGCATTATCCATAAGGAGTTTATTCTGTTTGGACAAACAGTCAACAAGGAGCACTACAGGGAGATTTACAGCGTCTGATTAAGAGAATCTATCATCTACAGCCACAATTTCATGCAAGAGGGAGTTAGTTCTTACTGCACGATAATGCAGTGCTTATGAAGGCGTTCTTAGCCAGCAACGAAATTGTGGAGCTTTATCACCCTCCCTATTCCCCAGATTTGTGCCCACCAGACTTTTTCCTCTTCGCAAAGGTGAAAACAAGCCTGAAAGGACACATATTTGAGAATATACAGAACATAAAAAAAAATGACAGCCGAACATGGAAAGGTTAAGATAGAGAACTTTAAAGCATGTTTCCAATACTTGTACGTAGCCTCAGAAGGTAACTACTTTGAAAAATATTAAACAGCTTTGCCAGAAATATATCTTTCCTATTTTTCATCAATAATTTAACATCTGAGGTAAGGCGTATGATTAAAACATCACAGACTCATCTTGAGCTATTCTTTAATATATCTTGTATTTGTTAAATTGCTTCATAAAGAGACCTAGCTGTTGACGCGCCCATAAATTCTAACGAAACAAACAAACATATTGTTGTTGTTGTTTGGTGTATTCAGCCTGTAGGCTGGTTCGCCCTCCTGACTATGGCAATCAGGAGATTTCTTGGGATAAGTAATGCGGTGGTTTCCCCTTGCCTTCCGCATTTTTAACGTCTGCTGTAAGATGGTAGCAGCAGCCGGGACTGACGGCTTTACGTGCCCTCCGAAGCACGGGGGTAAGGATCGCATATGCCACTGATGGTCACTCATCCAGTGATTAGCCGTACTAGGCGATGCTTAACTTCACAGAGCTGGCTTGCTCTGCGAAAGCCTCCTATACCACGGCCTCCACCACATATTACCCCTGTGAAAATATGGGTAAAAATAAAACGTTGTTAAACCACAGAATTTCATCTTCTGCTCTCCTTAATGTAAATCAAAAATAAACAAAACACACAACTTCTCTCTACCATCACATGATTTTGCATAGGAATTCCTTAACAAAGCTTCAGCTTCCATCGGAGTGTCCATGCTTCCTAGGGTTTTTAGTCGTCTACGAAATCATTTTATAAACTTTATCGATCTTAAGGATCAACGATGACAGAGCCACTGCGGCTAAAAGTGGCGGCCCCCTCCTCTATTGGTAGTCACCGCTGCAGAAGACGGTAGACAGCCTGCAGTTCCGCACGTTCTCGGGATTGCCAAGCGAAGACCCGAACTTATTCCTTCACCAATTTATGACTATAGCGAATAGCAAAGGCATTACCGAATTTGAATGTGCGAAGTTGATTAAGGTATATTTCAGGGGGACAGCGGCAGACTGGGTATTCACCTATTTCCAGAGGCCAGATTTAATATGGCAGGAACTTAAAACAGATGTCTTGCATACTTTTTTCCAGGGTTTGACACAGAAAACTCGGAGATTGGAGCTGCAGAAAAATCAAGTTGAAAGGCAACAACGTATGTGACTAAATTTAGAAAGTTAGGGGGCGGACTAATCGATACGACGGAGTCGGAGAAATTGCATCTGTTTACGCAGTTTGCCGACACATCAGCCTACGAAAATACGACAAAGTGAAGTATTCACAGCGGAGCAGGGCATGACGTTTCTAGAGCGGTGGTTCCGTGCGCAGGACAGAGGAACGACTACAGTCATCAACGAGCCAGAGGAGATGCAGCTAGGCGCTATGAGCAGTAGTGCAAGCAGCAAAACACGGGTCAGCCGGCCCTTCAATGGGAAGTGTTTTAAATGTGGTTGAGTTATTCAGTGGCAAGATTCTGTCGTTCAACTAGGAGTGCCAAACTCAAGACTACAAGAGAAAGAACAAAACAAACGAACTTTATACATCGGAACATGGTGAACGAATTATGTGTCATTAACATGATCATTGCTGGAAATGCAAGACCTTGATTGACACCGGCACACTGGACAATTATTTGAGCAAAAACATGACCAGGATGCTTCACATGAAGCAGTCAGCTGTGGGTGTTACAGCGAATAAAACTTCGCTGTAACGAAACAAGAATATTCTAGCGGAAGAGAGAGCCCGAGAGCCATCGCGAGAAGAGCAAGGCGGGAGATTCGACTTTGAGGTGGAAGAGAGGCAGATCGGAAATGAGAGAGAGAGAAAGAGAGACGGTTTAGAGAGAGCAAGAAAAAAAAAGACTGGTCGACAGAGAGGAAGTAGGCAGGCAAACTATAAATCCTTCAAGGCTTGCCATGACGTACATCGTTTCGAAGGCGGAAAGCTGCAGGAGACGGGAAACCGTGTGTGTCGTCGTGGCGTCGGCGACGAGGCAGCGAAGCCGTAGGCATGAAAGTGGAAACGTCGTGTCGGGCAGCACAGCAAAGTCTCGCCGTATTAACTTCTCGTCAGATTTTGCCCTCGTTATGTTCTTCCGTAACGACTGGCCACATGACGCTATTGGAATTGGTATATTGGCAGGAGAAAGTTCATCCCGAGAACGGCCACTGGATATGGATTTTGGAACGGAGTCGGTTCGTCGAGGCTTTTCCTCAAGGCTTGCAAGCGAACGCCGTCAGAAGCGTGGGATGCTTGCTTACGCGAAATTGAGCATGCCGTCATTCCTGTCTTTCCACGAACAATAAGCATTTTATTTCTGTTTCTTATCTTTATCACGCATGCAGTTAAAGGCATTAAACAGGCGGGATAAGTGTCGGCGAATGTTTTAGCCTATACACGTAAAACTTTGTTTGTGTAAGCATCCGAATCCATGCTTTGGTTTTCCCGGCTGTGTGATTTTTTTTATTACAGAATTAGCCGGAGGAGTCACGCCTGTGTCAAGTTTTATTTTTGTGGCATGAGTTTGAATCTAGTGTTATTACAAATATTGACATACAAAATTAGCTGCTAATGGTTTTGGCGATGTACGAGATGTGTCCGGAAAGTACCATTTGGAAAAAAACACATAAAAGTATTTTTTCAAAATAAAATTTAATTGTACATGAAAGAGCATTTCTTAAACTATTTTTCTACATAGTTGCCACCGTTGTTCAGACATTTGTCGTAGCGGGAAACCAACTTTGCTATGCCCTCTTCATAGAAAGATGCCGCCCGTGAATACAGCTACTGCTGTGACAATCTCATGCAAAACAGTTTATGAAATTTGTAAAATCTCATTACAAAGCATTATTATTGTGATCCGTCTGTTTTAACGAATTTTCTCATTCACTTTTTCAACCAAATCATCATTGACAACAAAAGGCCGCCCACTCCGTGCTTCGTCATGAACATTGTTTTGTCCATTATTGAACTGCCTAAACCACTTTCTCACCATTCCATCAGTCATTATATTTCCCCACAAATCTCTAAAAGTTGACGATGAATTTCAGCTTGCTTAACATTCTTTGCGTTCAAAAACCGTATTACAGAACGCACTTCACAGTCCGCGAGCTCAGAATTTGTCTTAAACATTTTCAACGATCACTAACAAATGTAAACACAACACTATCCCGCTGTAATGGCGTCAGTGCAAAGATAATGAACCAGAGAGACGACTGTGCATGCGCTGCAGTGTCAGTACAACGAAACGGTACTTACTTTACGGACAAGCCTCGTATCTGGTTAGTCGTTCTGCGTGTGTGTATACAGAGATTGAGTCAAAAGTAGTGGCCGACTCGGGAGGGGGGCGGGTTAGAGTTTGACGAATTCTGAACGAAGACCATTTACCATAAGTCTATATCGCAGTTTTTTTTATTGTTATTCTCATTCTGTATTGTCAACATTCTATCTTAATTAGTTCGAAAGTATTCTATCCTATTATTTTTTGTTATCCTTTGAACCCTCTCACTCACTGCCCCCCTTTCAAGTCCCCATAAATAAGGAGTGATGATGGCGACAGGAGGAAATAATATCATAAATAATTATGAAGCACAAATTAATACTTCGACTCAGGCTTTAAATAGCCTGTCCTGCCTGGAAAAACTCATCTTCGAAATCATGGAATCCCGATCGTCTAAGAAAGAACAACGTGTAAAAATGACGACATATATCCAGCAAATTCGGGAATGTCTTCAACAGAACCAGTCCACCAACGAACTGAGGGAAGGAAACCAGGAACCAAAAGGGACGCCTTTGCTCAGTACCCTCGAGAATACGGATGGCTCTGTAAAGATAAGTAGACTTGATATTCAGGAGATGAATAGTAAACTGGACTACTTGATGAATAACGCAACAAAAATCGAAAAATTTATTGTTCAAAATACAATGGGGGACAATAGCATTGAGGAGATAATTGAAAACATCGAAGAGTTTCCATCGCTTACTACGCCGCAAATTCTGGAACAACCTGTGGCACATGAATTAGACACAAAAACTCTTACGATTGGCAAAATGCATTCATCTCGGACAGTTGTATCCACCCATTATCAGAATAATGCAAAACATCGGCGGACGACGAACGACATACAAGGTCCACCTTCCAGTATGTGACATCGACCAACAGAAAAGGTAATTTATGGTTTAGGGACTTCACAATTAAAAATGCGGCAAAAGATAAGTCAATATAATAATATTCGTTTATGTGTTAGGGGTCTTGAAATGAACGAATCGCTTGAGTTATTAAAAACCTTTCTGGGTGAACGTGGTGCAACTGTTGTAAAACAAGGTCGATGGAAGACAAAAACGGAGAAGACATCTGAACTGATATATTTAGAAATTCAAAAAAATGAAAGGTTTGACTGGCAAAACCCGAATAATTGGCCACAAGGCATGGAAATACGTTTATTTCATGGACGTACACCTAATCTGTTAGACTCAAAAAATTGTAGTGAAGAGCAAACGCTGCATAGTCATAACTGACTAATGAAATTTACATATGCTAACATGCGCTCGATGATGAATAAATTAGATGAGATCCATGGGATACTAGAGGAAACCTCTAGTGATGTTTTGATTTTTACAGAGACTTGGTTACATCCATTAGTGCCATCCTCATGTTTGGGCTTGGACAATTATTGTCTGCACCGATCAGACCGCGCGTCACGTGGTGGAGGTGTGGCAATTATAACTAAAAACGACTTAAATTCGAATGTTGTAAAGAGTGTGTCGATTGATGGATTGGAAATATGCACCGTTCGAGTGAAGCTACAAGAGACTGTAATGATGATATGTGCTCTTTATCGTCCTGCTTATGTTAGCATTGATAAACTGTTAACTACTATTGCGAGTGTATTGACTGTTGAATGTTGTCATTTAGTGCTTGGTGATTTTAATGTACATTTTGAGAAACCTTGCAACGATGCCAAAAGAATATGTGCGTTCTTCGAATCATATAACTTGTATCCCGTGGTTAAGACTCCAACGCGTATCACAAAGACAACTGCATCAATCATTGATCAGATTTTTGTTCCCTATCATTGTAGAGATTATGAGTTAAATACTATAGATATGCCTATGTTAGATCATAAAATGTTGAGCCTAATAATACAGTGGGCGAATATTGCAGAGGAGGTAAAAAAAAACCATCATTGCAGGATGTTAATTGGAATAATGTAAATCTATATTTACAAGATAATGTGAGACGTTTATATAATTATGTTGGTGATGTGAATGATCTAGTATTGTGTGCGAATGAAATACTCCTCCAAGCTCTGAATATAGGAGGGTTGCATAGTAAAGTGATCACGGGCGTTAATAGAAAAAAACCATGGTGAAATACTGAATGCAGGAGAGCGTGGATGAGTAAGGTTGAAACACATCGCCAATTGATCATGGGAGTGAACGAAATCACGCCGAATGACCAAATATTTAAGAAAACATGTCGTGATGCTCGAAGACAATACTGCATGAGTAATTGTACAAGTAAGCAATTGTGGAAACTGGTAAACATGTCGAGATCCGCCACAAAAATAAAATTATCAGAAGATTTAAGTGAGTCATATTTGAAATGGTGTGTAAACCCTTTCGACAGTGAAACAGAGGCAATAGATGATACTGAAAACCAACCTAGAATTAATACTGGGATGACTGAAGGAATGCCAAACTGGAATATAGATGATTTATATAATGCAATAAGGAAAACTAAAATACCTAAAGCTCCGAAGGATGATTTGTTTTGTCAGCCTGTCATTAGGGAGTGTAATTGGAATATCTCAGAGATGTTACTATATATTGTTGATAAAATAAAAAAAGATGAAGTATATCCTAAATCATGGAAGAGAGCTAGAATTGTTCCTGCTTATAAAGGGGGGGATAAGAATATTATACAGACTTCAGACCCATTGCGATAGTACCCACCGCTGCAAAAATTGTTGATCATTGCATTTTTCATCAAGTGATCGAAATGATCGTGGAACATTTACCTAAGAATCGATATGGTGTTATTGGTATGGGAGGCTGCAATATGGCCTTATTGGACATATACAGCTATTGTGTAGATCAATTGGACTGTGATAAAGCAGTACACATTGCCCAGACCGACGTATCAAAGGCTTTTGATACAGTTCTGAGAGATATTTTGTTGCAGGAATTGAATAAATTTGAACTGCCGTCAACTATGATGAATATTTTAAGATCATACCTCAGTGAAAGGAGTGTTTACACTGTAGGCTGCAATGATGTTGCTTCCCATTTAGGTATCACTCAGGGTACTGTTTTAGCTCCTATTTTATTTGCTGTATTTGTTTCAACACTTAATAGCCTCAAGTTAAAACATAAGTGCATTGCATACGTTGATGACGCATATTACCTAATTCCATTTGACCCTAATGCGGATAATAGTCATTTAGAAGAGCGCTGGTCAAGGGATCTCAATAGTATTAAAAATTGGTATGCGACTCATAAATTCATGATGAATGAAAGGAAAACTAAACGGTTATTTATAGGTACTGTACGAGGAACAGAGTCAATGCAGATTTTGGGAATTTTATTTGATTCAAAATTTAATTTCGGACCTCATATTGATCTAGTCGTAACAAAACTACATAGGTTATATTATTTAATGAGAGTTCTATCGAAAACGCTTGGTATTCATGAGGCCAAAACTATTTGTAAGTCACTTTTGCAATCTGTTATTTGTTATGGTATAACAATTTGGGGAAATAATACAATTATCTCTTAAAGCGAATTAAAGTTGTCTATAATTTATGTTTGCGGGGATTGTTCAGATTGAAATTTCAGCAATCCATTTTCGAATTTTGTTCTGTTAACCATGTAATGTATTTTGATACTCTGATTACTTTGAAACGCTTAAACGAACTGGCTGTAATTGTAAGAAACCCAGGGCATCCTTTACGTAAAATCATGACCTTTTTTCAAGCTGATCCCTCTGCACGTGGTACGAGACGATACAAATTTGAAGTAAGTGAAATATTAACTGCTTTTCGCCGCAGATGTTTTCCTTACAATTCTTTTGGTGTTTAGAATGAGCTACCCCTGGATTTACGTACTATACCATTGATCTGTCAAAATATAGCATGCAAAATGTCATGTAAACATTTTTATAGTAAATTAGTGCATTATATGTT
>JAHWFO010039273.1:277574-303203 GCA_023313115.1 Rhysida immarginata | reverse complement strand
TTTGGCCCATAGAAATCGGATTGCTGCTCGCACCTCAAGTTTGGAGTGGACATCCAGTTGACGCGCCATTGCTTTTAGCCCGCTAGTCACACAAAACACGACGGGAAACCACAGCAACCGTCCTATCCGATGTCTGCGCAGTTAATGTCCCTTTCTCCGCTTTGCCCAAGATTGCGATACACAGCGCGCTCCTGCGGCGAGTTAGTGCAACTTACTTTTTGATCTCCCCTCGTACATAAATGACCAGAAAGAAATATTTACAATATTTATTAAACTAATCCTCATAAAAAATGTTATTCATTCTTTTCTTTTTATTATTCACAAAATTATGATTATTATTCATTAAATTTTCTTCGTTTGATAATTTAATGTAATTACTGGTAGCTCGCTTAATTAAATTTTCTTCACATAATTTAATCAACGATGGCTCTATTTTGGTTTTCCTGAAATCCAAAGTGACGTAAATGAGTCGCAAAGTTTTTCCCAATTTTTTTGATGTCTTATCTCTGTCGTATTTGAATTGCAGTGAAGCACACCTCAGCCAACCTGGCCAGCCCAACCTGACCTTGAGTGACTCTTTCTCGCCCATTTACTCAAAATCTTTCAAGGGAAAAGGTGTGATTAAAAATTGTTTTTAGGCTAATGTGGTGTTGCTCTATAGGGTGGCAATCGGAAATTTTTCTCTAGCTTTAATAGTTTTCAACTTAGCAAATGGATGACCTTAAATTTGGGGGTCAAAGACAAATTTAAGTGCGGCAATGAATTCCCAGCCCCACTATTACCTATAAAGCACACTCATCAGATCTCGCCTACCTGGCAGCACTTTGAGATATCTGTCATGTTACCAGACTTTTTGGACATCCTGTATATTATCATTCTTATTGTCTTCTCAAAATAATATAGTGGACACTGAAATAATCGTATTGTTTTTTTTTTGGGGGGGGGGGGGGGCCCCTTGAATAATAATAAAAATGATTTTTTTAATGTTATATCGTTGGAATCTAGATTCATAATTAGCGAAAGAATGGAGCACTTATCGGTTTCACAATATCCGTCCGTCCCCTTCATATTTTCTACATTTTTTACGTGGAAAGTTGAAATTCGGAATGTAGCCATAGACATGTCCTGCTTCACTTATTTAGTTTAGTTTTGATTGGTGTATTGTAGTCAAAGTTACGGGGATGTAAGTTAGAGGGAACAAAAGATCTACGTGAAATTTTAATATGTAAAAAGTGAAATTCGCTATTCCTCTGGGCAAGATCTACATTACTATGAAAGTTGGGCTAAATTTTTCTAGTGGGGTCGGAATTGTGAGAGTGGCTTTCACTTGGTCTTTAGAACTACTGCAACATATGTCATATGATATGTCATTCAATCGGATAGAGCTCTTTTACATTTTCTAAATACTACGTTCGTGAAAATCAATTTTTTGATTAAAAAACTGGAGGAGGTTAAAAGGTGCAGATAAAGGAGTAAAAATAGATGTCCTCAGGGTTCCACTAATTTCCTATACCCTCCTCGGGGAGGATTATTTTCTTGTTTATCATATATTTTAACGTTCTATGAGAAAGAAAGGAGGAAAACTTTAAAAAATTAGGACAGCCAACAAGGAGGAAGATTTACCAGCATTATTTAAGCACACTGCATATAATATAAATAAACTTAACTCTAAAAGCTTTACCAGTATAGTCTCGACCATTCCAACTAGAATCGCGTTTTCGCTGGTTTTCAACTCGAAACTTAGTGTTGAGCGATGCCCGATACTCGATACTTTAGTATCGCTGATACTTGTGGTATCGACGAAGTATCGGTATCGTCGATACTTCGTTTGAAATATCGAGTATCACGTGATGTTTCTCAGATTCCTTAATTCTGGGCTGATTTTTTTTACTTCATTTGAAAATGCTTTAAAATATTGACAGGTTCATGAAGAAAATATTATATCACATGAAGCACTAAAAATATCACCGTGTTAGTGCAACATCGGTGCCTTCAGAACGCGCATTTAGTAAAGCTGGAGAGTTAATCTCAAAAAAGAGTTCAAGATTAAACCGAAAAAATGTAGGTAAATTTCTATTCATAAATTCAATGTATAAAAAATGAAAGAGGATATAAAAAAATGTAATGTAAAAGTAGTGTATTTTTTCTTTTTTTTGATATATAGTATCGGTAATTGGTATCGAGTATCGAGTACTTCATTTGAGTATCGCTCAACACAGTATCGAGTCGAAACTGCAGATGTATCGACGAACGGAATTCAATTCAACCTGGTAATAAAGCAGGTAATCACAAAAGTGAATGGCAATAGGAATAGACAGTGAGCGATCCAGTGCAATAAACAATGATGAGCAGTAATAAGGATAAGATTGAAATCAAAAGAAAAGCGAAATCTTTTCATTTGCCTTGACTTTATTAATAAAGAGTGATTGCTGCTTTCCTTTCTATCTGTTTTCGCCCTATCTCAGCAATGGCTGCTTAATGGAAGGGAGCTACACATAACGCCAACCTTTAAGATCCCCGAGACGCGATCGATTCCAATCAATTTAGAAAAACGAAATCTAAATCGGTCCAAGGTTAAATTTTCGTCTCGATACCTACACTCGAAAATTTTAGGGACTTTAAAACAAATAGTCGTGCAGAAGTTGCGATAAATTGCAATTAATTTTTTGCACTTAATACGCATGACAATTCAATTGATAAATGGGTGAAATATATGCTCTGTTTTGAAATACACGATAATCAATGCGAATCGTATTAAAAATTGTATCATGTTATTTGAATGGTAATTCAAATTTTCTTAAATTATTTATAGCATATTTTATTAATTTATTTATAGCATATTTTATTAATTTATTTATAGCATATTTTATTAATTTATTTATAGCAAATTTGAATTCTATATCAATATATTTCTTTGATAATTAATTATTTCCTGAATTATTATCATTGATATGTTCTTTATTCGCTCGAACTAGTATTAAGGGGAAATATTTTTGCTGTTGTTTCTATAGCATCATCATCTGTTTTTTTATAAATATGGAAATATTAATTTTTAAAATTAATCGTCAGACTTTAAACACAAACGAGTGTAATGAAAAGAAATCAATGGCTGTAGCGTAATATTGAATTTTAAAACTACGTAAAACTTACAAAAAATAATCGGTTGAAGAGCGCGAGCGCGTCGTAAAAAAATCGATAAAACTGCTCGCATGTGTTTAAGCATTGGCGACATTCTCTAAGAAACTCTAAATTATGCATTATGCTACTAAATTTATATGAAGATAGATTTCATTTTCGACTATGAAGCCCTAACGAAAGCAAATGATGTGAAGAGTGCGTGTGTCCGTTCATTTTTAGCCCTAAAAGATAATAATGTACACGCAATTCCTATTACTACAATATATTTGAAATTACTTTCTACATAGCTTCAAATTTAAAGCGTTTCAAAATTTTAAGTAAAGAAGAACGTATATTTAGAGACATAAAAATTTGGCATCGTGAGCGAAAGAAAATAGATTATTGTGAGACGTTATTACACCATCAGAAGTACAACAGAGATTGCGCTGAAAACGTATGCGAAATGTTAATTATATAAGAGCTATTTCATTAATTATTTAGATTTTCCTTGAATTTTATAAAATGTAACTCACAGATAATACGAATGTGCTAATGAACCTGAGTGGATTCACGGAGTCAAGGATTCCTGCCGAAGATGAAAGCAGTGCTTTCGAAATGCGCGTATCCAGTTTGTATTTTTCTGTTATTCGTTGTGGTTAAAGAGTTTTCTTTCATTTATTATAATAATAATTATCCACATAATATTCTTTCCTTGGTGTTTATAGGACAGGATGAATTTTATGAATGACGTTGATCATCTAAATTAAAGAAACGGTACATTTCTTTAAAATTTACTGGATCTATACATATGGTCATTGCGTGTCGATTCTAACCCCCTTCCCCCAGCATGTTTGCTCTTTTCTCCTTGCTTCGCTATATATTGGCTCTCGCAGTTTCTTTCGTTTGTCCAGGATCCTCTCCAAGATCTTCATGGTGTGTGACATTACTTAATTCCTCTGTAGTTGTGACACATTTGAATGTCCCCTTTACCTTTGTAGATTGGGACGAGAATACTTTGTCTCCATTCGTCTGGTATCTCCTCCTCTCCGTAGATCTTCACCAAGAGATCCCATAGCAGGTCCAGCCCTTCCTCTCCAAGGGCCTTCCAGGCTTCAGCCGGGAGTCCGTCCGGTCTAATTGTTTTCCCTCTCTTCATCTGCTTCATTGCTACCTTAACCTCACTCCTTGTGATGTCCGTTGACAGTCCCTCATTTGGTATTCCATCTTCATGGTATTTTCGTTCATTCTCTACGTTTAGTAGCTCCTCAAAGTACCCTTTCCATCTATCCTGTATCTCCCCAGTGTTCCTCAGGATTTGTACATTGGCCTTCTTGATCTGTAGATGTGTGTGATATAATTTGCTTCTGTGTTTGGCAATGCTATATATTTTCTTCTGCCCTTCCGGTGTTTCTAAATCATCGTATATCTCTTGCAATGCTTTGGCCTTCGCTTGTGCCACTTTCTTCTTTGCCTCCTTATTCCTGATCTTAAAGACTTCTAGGCCTGCTGGGGCATGTGTTGAGTCCCACCTCTTTTTTGCCTTTCTCTTCTCCTGTACTGCTACCTGCACCTCCTGGTTCCACAACCAACTCTCCTTGTTTTCCCAGAATTTTCCTGTTGTTTACCCCAAGATTTTCCTGCCATCACACATGATGGCCTCTGCATTTCTATTCCACCACTCTTGAACATTCTCAAAATCCCTGGAAACTCTCTGCAGGACTGCTTCTTTAAATTTGTGCCTCAAAACTGTGTCCTTTAATTTGAACCACTTGATCTTCTTCACCTTAGCTTTAGTCTTCACTTCCTCCCTGACTGCATCATCGAAAGTTGGAGGTCCATGAGCAATGGGCGGTGTTGCGTTGCCACGTGGTCACTAGGGATGACTTTGCAGTTCTTCACTTCCTTAAGATATTTTCTCCTGTACAGAACGCAGTCAAGTGTGCTATTTCCACCACTTTTGAAGGTGATCAAGTGCTCTTTTTTGTTGAAGAAAGAGTTGGCCAGGGCAAAGTCGAAAGCTCTAGCGAAATCTATGATTTGTTCACCTTCTTGGTTTAAGTCTCCAAAACCATGCCCTCCATGGATTCCTCTGTTATTGGTTCTGTGTCCATTAAAGTTCCTTCCGATGACCACTCTCTCTTTCTCTTCCAAAAGTCTTAGCTCTTCATGTATGGTTTTCCAGAAAGCATCATTGCCAGGAAAGTCAACCATTGATGCAATTTTTAGCTTGAAATAAATGACGGAGAAGTTCAGAGAGAAACAAGAAGAACTCCACCTGGTCTTCATTGATATGGAAAAGGCATATGACAGACTGCCAAGGAAAGAAGTTTGGAGGAGCCTCAGAGTTAGAAGCGCACTAGAGAAATATGTCAGATTAATTCAAGAAATGCATAGGAAAGCCAAGACGAAAGTGCGAACCTGCCTGGGAGAAACGAGTAGCTTTGAAGTGAGTGGGTCTCCACCAGGGCTCGGCACTGAGTCCTTCCCTGTTCAACATAGTGATAGACGTCATGTCAGAGAAAATCAGGAAAGAAGCGCCTTGGAACATGCTCTATGCGGATGATATAGTTTTATGTGCACGATCTAGAGCAAAGGTCGAAGAAAAGCTAGAGGATTGGAGGAAAGCTCTAGAAGACAGGGGGTTGAAATCAGCAGAAGCAAGACAGAATATATGGCATGCAACAGAGAGGCCCAGAAAAATGAGGAGCTGAAACTGATGGAGACAGCAATCAGGAAAACTGACCACTTCAGATACCTTGGATCGACAGTTGATGAATGGAGTGAGATGGTTAGGGAAGTGACTAGCAGAATACAGACAGGTTGGAAAAATTGGAAAGAAATCTCTGGAGTCATCTGCAATAAGAAGATCTCTGTGCATCTAAATGGCAAAGTTTACAGGACGGTGGTGAGACCTGCAATGCTGTATGGAATGGAGACACTCTCTCGACAAAAGTCCAATATAAACACACAGGCCAATGAATTAGAAACCCGTGATGAATTACTGTACTAATATGTAAAGCGGGGTCACAGGTCAGAAACGATTGTGATATGCAAATAAATGCAATCATGTGAGGTACATGCTCATTCCAAGCTGCAGGTACAGGGTAGGAACAAGCTGCAGCTGCTCAAGTTGAGCAAAATGGGGAAAACAACAGACCTGTCTGAGTTCCAAAAAGGAGTTATTGTGGAAGCCCGTCTAGTTGGAGCTACGATTTCCAGGACAGTACAACTGACCGGTATCTCAAAAGGTCAGATCTCCAAGGTGTTCAATGCGTGGAAACGGAATCCACATTGAACATGTGGAAACGGAATCGAAACGGCAGAATTGTGGATCAAAAATAATCAACACAGACAGGGACCGAAGTCGTCCGAGACGGATTGTGCGGCAAAACCGAAGGTCTACTGTAGAGCAACTGACGGCAGACTTCAATAAAGGATCATCGCAACCATCTCCTCCAGAACAATGCGCCGAGAGTTGAAGCGAATAGGGATGGGAAGTCGCATGCCAGTGAGTAAGCCCCTGGTGTCAGCAACAAACCGGAGAGTTCGCCTGCAGTGGTGTAATAAACTGGACAGTAGACGACTGGAAAAAGGTGATGTGGTCGGACGAGTCACGTTACACATTGTTTTGCACCGATAGCCGGCAGAGAATTTGGCGGCAGCCCCACGAAGCGATGGACCCCTCATGTGTTGTGAACACAGTTCAAGCTGCAGGAGGAGGTGTCATGGTATGGGCCATATTTTGTTGGTATGGCAAGGGTCCCCTGATATTCCTTGACAGTCGGGTGAAAGCCAAAGACTACCTGAACACTGTTGCAGATCAAGTCCATCTTGTAATGGTGCATTTGTACCCAAATGGTGACGGGTTCTTCATGGACGATAATGTTACTGTCCATCGAGCAAGAATTGTTCAAGAGTGGTTTTCTGAACATGACACCGAGTTGCAACATCTGCCGTGGCCAGCGCAAAGTCCGGATTTGAATCCGATCGAGAATGCTTGCGGCGTATTGGAAAGAGACATTCGTCGAAGGATCCGCTTCCGTCTACTCTGCAGGACCTGAAGGTCTCTCTGACGAATGCATGGTCTGCGATTACCTGACCTGCATTGCAACACTTTGTAGAGTCCATGCCAAACCGCGTATGTTCTGTAATTACAGCCAAAGGAGGGTCAATACCATATTGCAGGAAGGTTTCTAATTCATTGGCCGGTGTGTTTGTACAAAGGATGAAGGTGGCAGAAAAGAAATGTTGAGATGGATGTGCGGAATGACACGAGCAGACAGGATTAGAAATGAGCGCATCCGAGGTACAGTGAAGGTTACAGATATTGAAAATAAAATCCAAGAAAATAGACTGAGATGGTTTGGCCATATAATGAGAAGAGACGAGAACTACACTGGCAAAAGAGCTATGAACATGAAAGTGGAGGGAAGGAGAAAAAGAGGACAACCCAAGAGAAGATGGCAAGATATTCTGGATGATGATCTGAAATCAAAGGGTCTCAGAAGGGAATGGACAGAGGACAGAGAGAAGTGGAGAAAGCTCATCAAAAACAGCGACCCCACATAGAAGTGGGAAAAGCTGAAGATGAAGAAGAAGAAGTTTCTTTCGTGTAATCTTTTACAGTTTTTATTACAAAAATGAAACGCAAAAAAAAAAATTTATTACATTAATAAGAAATAAACATAATCAATGTTCATAATAATAATAATACCAATAAATCTACAAAATGTTACCTAAATAGCGGTATAAATTCTTAAGTAAATGCAATAAAGTGAAAACTAACGCAGGCTGCAACTTAAGTACATTATTGAATTATAAATATTTTATAAGTATTATTATTATTATTAATATTACCCACCAGGCGGCGGTGGAGAAAGGTTGGGAACAACTTAGCTCCTGCTGAGTCATGGTTAAATCCAAGTAAAAGAAGAAGAACCAAGGTACAGCTGGATTATGTCAAATATGCGGTCAACATATATGGAAAGCAGCCTAAAATAATGCCTTTGCGAAGATAGTGGGTAACACTCTAGGTACAACTTCCTTTCCATCAAAGCCGTCGGGGAATTTTCCACGTTAGGTTAAAGTCGGACAGAGCTCAACTAATTTATCGAATCAGCCCTTGGAGATCAAAAAAAAAGAAAATAGTGATTGTAGGGAATGCAAAGGAGTCATTATTGAAGACAAGACCGAATGAGTGGAGGGCACGATTGTCTGATAATTTTTTTATTTCGCGCCTCGCTCCGGATACAGATGAATTACAGTTACGAACACACATTCGAGAGTTTTTAGAACCGGAACGATTAATTGTTTTTCATAAGTTAAGAACAAGATTTAATACCTACTAGTTGTTACCCGCGGCTTCGCCCGCCCGCGCCATCTGTTGAGGGGAATTACAAAGCAAAAGCAGATAATTTTAAATGAAAACCCCAGAAAGTGGGGAAGGGGGGGGATCGTAGGGGGCTGATTTTTGGCGATAGAGCAGGTCCCGTATTGATAAGCCTGCCCTGAAAATTTCAAGTCGCTAGCTCAAACCGTCTAGGAGGAGATAGAATTACAGATAAATAAATAAATACACGCAAGAGTTTTAGTATATAGATTCCTCGTTTTATATCTCAATTGATAAGAACGGAAAGGAAAGTTTTCTTAATCCGGAGAATTGGCCGGAGGGTACGTTTGTCTCCCAATTCCTTGGAAAGCTGCATCTTAATCAAATCATTGGCTCAGAGGATGCCAGAACTTCGAGTCATAATGACAATTAAAATTTTGTATCAGAATGTCCGTGGTTTACGAACTAAAATCACCCAGATGCTGAAGTTCACCTCTGCAAAGAGAGGTGTTATTTTTGCTCTAACTGAAACTTGGCTGAATCAAACGATAACTGACAGCATGATTTTTGATGACTCTTTTATCGTTTACAGAACTGACCGTCAGTTTGCTAAGAGAGGCGGAGGAGTCTTAATCGCTGTGCCTAAGTGCTTGAAATCTGAACGGCTGGAATTTAGACCATCTACCCCGTTAATAGATGTAGTCGGTGTTAAGTTATCAATTAATTTTATATCGAAAGCAAGGATTAATGCAGATAAAAATTATTACATCTGGGCTATTTATATTCCGCCTTTGGTCTCCAACAAAAACTACCAGAATTTCCTCGATGAGCTGTCAGATTATATGCTAACTTTGAACGGTTTCTCTATATTTACCGGGGATTTTAATTACTCGGATTTGGAAGGAGATAGAACTTATAAAAATTTCAACGCTTCCAGGAGAAGATTAATCAATATCTGGTCAGCGGAACTGGACGTTTCAAATTATAATGATATCAAGAATTATAAGGAAGATAATCTTGACAGAATTTTTGCGTCTGAAGTTGTGTCAGTTCAGCGTACTTGCTCTATAATTGATAAGGAGGATCGTTATCATCCTGCTCTGAGTATCTTCTGCGAAGATGGACCTGACGAGGATAGCTCTGGTTCCCTGTCCTATCGGTATGATTTTAAGAGAGCAAATTTTGTCGATCTTTTCAATGAGCTCCGGTCAACTGAGTGGATAGCTCTTGTCAATGTGCAATCTGTGGACTTGATTTGGAACTTGATACTTGATCGGATATTACTGGCTGTGAGCAATAATGTTCCTGTTCGGAGAGTTGTTAAAAGATCATCTGTAAAGATACAATTTCCATCTTGGGTTACTAATGAGACTGTTAGACTGTGGACAAGTAAGCAAGAGAAGCATACTATATAAACATTCTAATTATATAAACAGTCTAACTCACCGGAACATTTATGCTGACTATAAAGCTGCACGCAATAAGTTCAGGTTGTTGACTATTATGCAGCCATTGAGAATGATATAAATTGTCAATCTAATACTTTTAGGAGCGTTACGCAGAATTTACTCGGGAAGAGGAAATCGAGATCTGCATGGTCGAATCTCTTTAGTGTCGAAGATCTGGCGTCTCATTTTCAGCGTACCATGAACAATGTTAAGAATCTACCGCCACCCGAAGACGGGTTGCAGCGGTTATGGGAACAGCTGGATGGTAAATTACGAATTCCCCCTATTACTGAAAATGTTATTCTTGAGATGGTCAAGAAGATTCCAGCGGCCAGAAATATCCATCTTAACGGCATTCCAGGTATTATATATCCTTTGCTTAGACTTTTTAATCTTTCTCTCACTAAGGGTGTTTACCCGAATGACTGGAAGTTGGTCACCTTTATGCCCATCGCTAAAATAGTGCAACCCAAGACGTTGAATGACTTTAGACCTGTCACCATTGTTCAGTATACAGCTAAAGTTTTAGAAACCTATGTTGCGTCTTATCTGGCATCTTTCATAGATCCAGTTTTGCCAGAGGAACAACATGACTTTAGAAAACGGAGATCCACTGCTACGAACTTGGCCTGTTTGATGCATTATCTGGCGTCTCACGTTGACCAAACAAAACAGGTTGATGTGCTGTATCTTGATTTTAGTAAAGCCTTCGATAGCGTGAATATCGCTCAATTGCTATGGAAGCTCGAGAAAGTAGGCCTTCCCGACAATTTAAGGAGTTGGTTTCATTCACTTCTAGTTGATAGAAGCTTTATTATTAAGAACGAGACCGGGGAGTATGCGCTGGGAAGAACTTGTAGCGGAGTCCCTCAGGGTTCACCGCTTGGTCCTGTCTTATTTAATCTTTCTATGGATGATATTGCCAGTTATATGAATTTTTCGAAGGTTAAGTTCCTCCTGTACGCTGATGACTTGAAGTTGTTTTCGGTTATTGATGACTGGGAGAACTGTTTAAATTTGTCCCAAGCTTTAGACTCAGTTTCTCTGTGGGCTCGTAATAACGGGCTCGCCATAAATGTTTCGAAAACTTTTTGTATATCATACTCCAGGAAAGTGTCCGACTTTGAATTCAATTATGGTATTAGATCTATTAAGATTCAACGCCGTGTTCGTTTGAAAGATCTAGGAGTTATTTTTAGTTCAAAGCTTACATTCACAGATCATCTGGAATACCTTATACCGGAGGTCAGCAAGCGTTTGGGAATAATTAAACGATTAGCTAGCTTCTTCACTAATCAAAAGACTTTTCTTCACCTTTATAAAGCAGTGGTTATGCCGAAAATTCTGTATGCTGTTTTGATTTGGTACTGCCACGTGTTAATGTGATCGAGAAAGAATCGATAGGCATGGGTAGGTAATAAATAAAATTTATTCAAAGCGAAAAATAAAGTTGACGCAGTGGAATAATGCTTCTTAAATAAACAATGCTGAAGCAAACTGAAAAATGATAATTCAAGCAAAGTCAAAGTTTGTTTGTGCGTCGCACAACTTCTTGGAGAACGTTTGAATCACCGCTGACGTCGTCGCCGTAACATTGGATAACGGAGAGGGCGAGGATACAATTCGCAAACGTCGCTAGGAGAACTCTCCGAATGTGGCGTTTTTCGATGAACGCCCACAAGGTCACATTGTCGGTGAAGTTCCACAGATTATTAAAAGATCAGACAATCTACTGAAGAACACTTCACGGGATTAACGTAATTGCACAAACGGTCAAGCTATATTCTTGACGACGACCCTTCTTCGAGCCAGGCGCAGAAGTAGTAGAACATAGAATTCTAGGAAACTCGTAGAAGTCTCTACCAACATATAAAGTCCACAGTCCCGAAGTGCAGCGGGTAAAAACTCTCCTTGAGTAAATAAATAATCGCTACGAGGCACTACTCCTTCGTGGTCACAAAGTTCGTTGGCAGCGAGTTTATCGGTGAGAAATATTACACGCAGGGATGCGGCCACTCTTGAGCTAAGGGTGGATAAGCACAGTCAAAAATGAGCGACGACAGAAATGCGGGAATTTAGTCCTAACATTAGCTGGAGGGCGATTTAGCCACTAAAGTCACTGGTTGGTTGTCGATACTGTTAGTCGAATAAAGAAAGACACAGTTCGAGAATTTAAAAAGAAAAGTTCGCAAATTCACGGGCGGCGTGGGAGACGCAGAGAGTCGTCTCGTCGAAGCAAACGGCTTACAGAGAAGCCAGCGAAAAGGCGGAGTATTCCCCCTGTTCGTGGTACAGGGAGAATGAAAACGGAAAAACTCCAGCCCAGACGCTGTCGACTCGGTCAGCCCCAGCCGTCTCGGGAAACGCCGTCTCAAAGTATGAGAAGATTTCGGCACGTACGTTGCAATGGAAAAGAGTCAAATGGCTTAGCACTACCGCACGTACCTGACGAGGGAATTGACTCATCGACTCTTTCGTCCTGGCGTTCTCGGGCGTCGTCAGCACACGGCAACGATGGGCGCTCGCCTCCGTGCTCGTCGATGTCGAAAGCTGAGGGCTCCAATAACTGGTATAGCCCCGTGGCAAGGGCGCTTACGAGATGATGAGTACGTTGCTGGAAAGCTTCGCTGTCGGCGGACGCTTCGGCTGCTTCGATGCACGGGGGACAGCCAGCACCGTCTCTCGTCGATTCCTCGTGGCGGGGAATTGTCGGCGTTGGCGTGGGCTCGCTGTCGCTGTCGGCGTCGGCTTGCCTGCAGTTGGCGATGGTGAGAGTTCGTTCGCCGCAGTCGTCGGCGTTCGTCTCCCTCCCCTGACGGTCTATCGTCGAGCCGCCGTTCCTGCCGTGGTTTGCGGTTGCTTCGCCCATTCAACGACGAGCAAACATTAAAAGCGATGTTTTCATTACGATTCTCTCTCGTAATCTGCCGTCGTTCGTCCTTCCCGCTCGCTCTCCTCTGACGTCGTTCGCCGTCGGCCAATCCCGCTCCGAAACGTCGATCTCTCGGATTGTCGTCCAATCCTGTTTTCCCATTATCGTCGTCTCGGAGAACCGAACGTGAAAATACCTTCGGACGACGACATTTGACACGTGACAGGTACGCAGGGAGGACTCAATTGTTTGATTTATTACAGTCTAAACTGTACAGTTTTAATCGCTTTATTTTTCGTACTTTTGTTCATGTCGACAACACCTCTTTGGCGTCTTTATTCGATCTTCATAACATAGTAAACAAGGCTTTGTTCAATATGATGATCAAAATTATTGGTGGTGAAGTGTATATGCCACGGATCCTCGAATTAATAGGGTTCCGTGTCTGTAATTCCAAAAGGTTACTTCACTCTCTGGCTTTCATGGGTAAAAGGAGAACGAATGTGATGGACCTTGACCCAGCGTTTAAACTAATGGATATTTGTAATAAGTATTATACTGCTGCCGATATTTTTAATGATAAACGTTTTTCTCTTTTTTCTCAATAATTTTCTACTAATAGTTATGTCTCTTTAGTTAATTTTTGTTTTTACTATATTTCTGTACTGTTTTAGTAATTTTATTATTCTGTGGGTTTTTTTGTTATCCCTTTTTTTTCCTTCACTATTCTTCTTTTTGTATTTTATAAGTCTTATTAGACGAGGTCCTTATGGTCGATATTTTTTATTATTCCTTTATTTCATATGTTATCACATTAACCCCGTTTTGGGCTGTTGCCTGTTGGGGGACAACTTCCTGTTTTTCCCTCCAGTTTATCTGGTTGGATACTCCGGTTGTTGTTACATTATTATTAAATTAAAAAAAAAAAAATAAAATAAATTATTAAATTATGAAATTATTGTATATATATTGTCATTTAGAAAATAACAAAATGTAATATGATATTTAAATAATAAAGAAATTTATTATTTGCAAATTATTTTAAGTAATGTGCAAAATTATGCTCCGTTTATAAAGCATTTCTCAAGGAAACGATGTTAAATGTTTTACCTCTGATCCACACAATTCCAAATATAAATTATTTAAATTTAAGGATTTTTATATAACTCTGAACATAAATTTACTGGTTTCCCTAATGTTGGAATTATGATAGGAAAAAAAAACAAAGAATATCGTCCCCGATAACAATTTCACAAGCTTTTATAAAAATTTAAGAAAAAAAATAAATGACGTTGTTATATCTACATCTAATTAAGTAAGAGGTGCAAACACGGTAGAGTCCTTTTAGAGACCTTTAACTGTGATATGGGCCTAAGAGACAGAAAAAAATGTCAATTGGAAAGTAACACAGCACCCTGAAATTAGTCTAAATCATTTATCCAATTTGATTTTGCAACAATGGTTACCTAATAAAAAATAAATTTGGCATGACAATTTTCAGTCATCAGCTTTGCTGACACTAATACTTTTTTTAAGATTTCAGGTTAAGTAGCATCGATCCTGATCACTGTTTGAATGGTAACATTCAAAAAATGGCAGAGTACCCTCAAAACGAAATGGTTGACATGGTATTTTGTTATGGTGCAAGTCAACAAACTGTTATGTTATACTTGCAACTCAAATGTATGCTGAAAGATATCCAAATCGCCGCCATCCTTCAAGACAAGCTTTTGGAAAAATATTGCACGTTCTAAGAACGTAGATAGTGTTCAACAACATGCAAGACAGGGACGACCAAAAACAGCAACAAATGAGTTTACTGCCACAATGGTTCTTGCTGCAGATTTTGCTAATCTATATACCAGCACACGTTCCATTGCTGATAATATTGGTTACAGTGTAGGACCCGTGAGGAATGTGCTTCATGATCATAAATGCTATCTATATCATGTGCACTGTCATCAATGCCTTAATATACGAGACTATGAAATACGTGACTGTAACTGGCTTCTTTGTCAAATTGATGATGATCTACACGTCACAAAGGAGATTTTGTGGTCAGATGAGTCAGAATTTGCACGTAATGTTGTTAATAAGCAAAATCTCCATTACTGGACCAATGGTTAAGAAAAACTGCTCACCAAGTGAATTCGAGGGCAAATTATGGTGTGACATGTACAACGATCAAGTTATTGGTCCAGTGTTTTATGATGGAAATCTCACTAACCAGTGTTATCGAGATTTCAAGAGTGTATTGAAGAGATGCCATTAAGAGAAGGATGTGAAATTTGGTTCCAGCAGGATGGTGCACCTCCAAATTTTTCAATGACAACACGTGAATGTTTAAATTCGGTGTTTCCAGATAAATAGATTGGAAGAGGTGGGCCAGTCTCATGGCACGCCGCTCACTAGACTTAACACCTCTGGACTTCTTCCTACGGGCCATGTAAAAAAATACATTTATGAAACTCCACCAATAATTTTAGCTGAACTCCACCAGTAAGTTTGCAATTTAATGTGTAGTAATAAGCACTACAACATGGACAGCTGTGCATCAATCCATCAAATATGGTGCAGAATTGCGTGTAGCATCTGACGGTCAACGTATTGAACATTTATTTTCGTAATTACCTATTGGTGTTTTCTGTGGCTTTACATTCCTATTATCACAAAAGTATTTTTTATTAGGTAAACATTGTTGCAAAATCAAACCGGAAAAATGGGTTAGACTAATTTCAGGGTGCAGGACAACTTTACAACTGACTTTTTTTCTGTCTCTTACGGTTTTCATTATGCATTAAATTTGACGAAATTTCATCACATTGCTCTGTATATGATGTTATTTGTCTTACTGAGACCAACTTATGTCCAGATATTAACAACGCCGAACTTGGCTTAACTAATTATGCCATTTATCGACAGGATCGCGATGAATCCACCAGTGCAAAAAAATCAGGTGGTGGTGTTCTTCTTGCGATTAGTAACCATTTTTCCCCCACTGCTTTAAAAACAAATACATCGAAAGTGGAACACATGTTTGTTAAGATTAACAATCCTGGATGCTCCTCTACAATCTTCTGTGGAGTATATATTCCTCCTGGTGCACCTGTGGAGACATATCTTTTACATTTCAATGAGATTAAACATATGATGCTGGCACATCTTGATTCAAATACATGCATCTTAGGTGACTATAACCTTCGTGAGCTTTCACCTTTTTGGACCACAGACAATAATCGGCCTCGGTGGCTCAGCAGGTTGCGTGATCGCCTCTGATGCCCGAGTACGCGGGTTCGATCCCGGCCGAGGACGACGAGGATTTTTCAGGGGTAAATCCTGAGATCACGCACCTCCTTCGGAAGGGAAGTAAAGCCGTTGGTCCCGTGTAGTCGTTTGCCGGCTGCACGTTAAAGAACCCTTGCGAGGCAAAATTTGCGGCCCCTATAACGCCGTCCTGAAATGACCATGGCAGTTGAAAAGGACGTTAATACCAAACAAACCAAACCAAACCACAGACAATAAATACTACGACCGACACGGCCTCTCCCCATCAGCCAATTATTTACTTGACATGTTGCATTTTTTAAATCTTACCCAATTTAATAAGACTGTCAATCATAATAATGTTTTACTCGATTTGGTTTTGTCATCGGCTAAATTAGGTGTTGCGGATGCCTACTCTATTATTCATCTTGATCCACATTTCATTTTTTGTATGTGGAAGACACTAGTAACAAAATGAAATATGATTTACTTTCCTACGACTTTGTTAAAGCTGATTATGATAATATTGTGAATCAACTGTATAGGGCAGATTGGTGCTTATTGGAAAATATGGATCTGAAAACTGCTATTAATTACTTTTATAATGTTATTCATGAAATTATCGAGCATTTTGTTCCCATAATTAAAATTAGAACTAACCGATATCCTAAGTGGTTTTCCCCAGAATTAAAATTGCTTGTATGCCGTAAAAGATCTGCCCATCATAATTATAAGATAACAGGATCCATGGATGACTATAAGTACTTCTCTACTCTAAGAGCACAGTGTAAAAACCTTGCAAAATTGTGTTATAAAGCCTACATCTCTTTAAAAGAATCTGCAGTCTACACCAATATAAAGTCTTTCTGGAATTACGTCAACTCAAAAAAGTTAAACAATGATCTGCAATCTCGTATGTGCTATATTGATGATGTCAAGACCGATCCGCTTGAAATAGCTAACTTATTTTCCCAGTATTTATCTTTTGTTTATGATGATTCCTGTGCGGCTCCCCCTGTTTGTGATCTGTTATATAATCATAGGATTGATATTTCAAATATTTCAATTTCTGCTTCCAACATAGAACACAAACTTAAAACACTCAAGGTCAACAAAAGTCCTGGCCCGGATAACCTGCATCCGCTTTTTATTTCCACTTGTGCCTCTCCACTGTGTCTTCCTATTCTAATCATTTTTAACAAATCCCTCAATCTTGGTGTATTTCCTGATTTTTGGAAGAGCAGTTTTATTGTTCCGATTTTTAAATCTGGCGATAGGAGTGATGTGACAAGTTATCGTCCGGTTACTATTCAGTCAGTTATCCCTAACGTGTTTGAATCTATCATTTTAGATAAAATACAATGTCACTTTAAACATATCATTACTCCCCAGCAATATGGTTTTATTCCAGGGAGATCTGTTCTTACGAACTTACTAACATATGAAAATTATATCTTTGACAATCTCGGCACACATAAGCAAGTTGATGTTATTCATACAGATTTTACTAAGGCCTTCGATAATATTCTATGTAAGAAACTTGAAGCCTTCGGTATCAAAGACCCACTTTTTTCTTGGATCCGTAGTTTTATTGTGTCTCGGCGTTTGTACGTTAAAGACAACATCTCCTGTTCATTTAGTGCTACTAGTGGGGTACCCCAAGGTTCACACTTGCCCCCCCCCCCCCTGCTGCTTCTCTATATTAATGACATCGCTGAGGTATTGAACGGAGCTCAATTATTGTTATTGGTATATATTTAATCTTATATAATTGTTAAAAAAAATTTTTTATAACATGTCGCATTTTTTTTTAAAGTAACATTCTTTGGCTTGTTTATGGTGCATATTAATTAATATCTAAGAATATTGTTTCGTTTTGACAGCTTGATCAGTTGTAACTCTGTGCATAAGTAAACGCAGTTGTTACCAAGTTTTTTCCCTCACTAAAAGCGCCCTCACGTGAGAAGTCGTTGAACTAAGGCGGTCTTAAGATTTCAATGGAAATCGTGTCGATTGAACAGGCTGTTACCTATATAGTAGGCTGTGGTTAAAATGAAGCTAAAGTTTCTAGCTCCCGGTAGGGCGGGGACTCTATTGAAAAGTGGCGCTGCATGTACAATCTGCCCAACTGCGCCTGCAGCGCCACCCTATCGGCAGACAGAAACTTTACTTTCGTATTCAGTTTCAATGAAAATCTCTATCGCAGGTTGCGGTCGGGAATAGTCACGGCCTCCTAGAAACTACCAGGCCTGAACATGACGTCAATACTGTATTGTTGAAACACTAAGATTGCGACGTTGAACTAACTTCTGTAATAGCACCACCAGTTTGACGTAATAAAGTTTTATCTTTTCCATGTTCAGGCCTGGTAGTATCTAGAAGGCCGTGGAATAGTGCGATCTATGCGGCACATGGCGCGATCTTGATCCTTAGCTTCTCGAAACAATGGAAAATGGCCGAAGCTCGATGACCATGAATATCTATAGACCGTGATTAAAACCCTATTTTTAATAGACTGTGGACTAGACTCTCCTTGTCTTTCCCAAGCCCCACAGATGAAAAGAAAACACTAACTGTTTTTCCCATTAATAACTCCAAATGGAGAAAAAAAAATATTAATAGCAGGGAAAGTGTCCAAAAGAAATCAACAACTCAGTAGTACGAGGGGCGATTGATAAATAAGGTCTCCGTGGATGTAACTTTTTTATTTGTTAACCGATTTTCAAAATTCTTTTTGTATCTTATACTCACATTTGTCCTCTATGTAATGCACTATTCATTTTTCGACATAGTCCCCATTCCTTTCCAAGCATTGCGCCAACGCGTGACTAGTTGGGTGAACTCGTCGGCGAGGAATTCCGGAGTTGTTGTCGACACCAGAACTGAATGGCGGCGTTTACCTCGCCGTCAGAACAAACTCATGTCCCTTAAGGGCTCTTTCTTCTTTGGGAAATGGTGAAAGTCGCAATGTGCAAAGTCTTTCATTTTTGAACTGCAATTTTTCATCTTTGAACTGTAGGCGCTGCAAGCCTCTTGTGTGTGGTGACTCGTGTGCGGGCGGACGTTATTGTACTCCAGAAGAGGGTCCAAAGCTGCCATTCAATCCTGGTGTCGACAACAACTCCGGAATTCCTCTCCGACGGGTTCACCCAACAAGTCACGCGTTGGCGCAATACGTGGAAAGGGATGGGGACTATGTCAAAAAGTGAATAGTGCATTACATAGAGGACAAATGTGAGTATAAGATAAAAAAGAATTTTGAAAATCAGTTAACAAATAAAAAAGTTACAGCCATGGAGACCTTATTTATCAATCGCCCCTCGCATATTAAATTTAGTGTCTCCGTGGAAAAACTTAACTTTCAGACGGAGTGTTGTCTCAAAGGATGCATACAACAAACTATTACAAATTTAACGCCAGAACGCGTCGCGTGCGCCTTTTAATATACCAGGGAGGGCACATTAACCCTTTTCTTGCTATCCAAGGACAACAGAACCAGACAACCTGGCTGAAAAAGAAGATTGTTCCAACGGAGAACGCTACACACCATGCCTTGCCAACATGCGTCGATGGATTTCTATTGGTTTCGTGCCTTCACTATGTAGGAAACGGATCACTCCGCGCTGCTCTTCTTTGGTGCATTCCAACAGAGGGGGCCGCTATTTTTGAAACGCCCGTATTGCCCCGCTGGGCCACGGGACCAACGCCAATTGATGGCGGGAGAGTCCACACGCATTGCCGGATCTGATCGCAATGGAGCGGTTTTCGATTTTCTATAGCGGTTTTTCGGTTTTCATTTGACTCAGCCTCGTACAACCAAGTACATGTAACCCTAAGTGGTAAGTGACTGTAGAATGAACGGAACAGATGTTCACAACTGTAGTAATGATAAACGGAAAGACAATTATGACTTGGTTTGGTTTGGTTTGGTTTCTTTGGTATTAACGTCCTTTTCAACTGTTATGGTCATTTCAGGACGGCGTTATAGGGGCCGCAAATTTTGCCTCGGAAAGGGTTCTTTAACGTGTAGCCGGCAAACGACTACACACGGGACCAACGGCTTTACGAAGGAAGTGCGTGATCTCAGGAATTCCCCCTGAAAAGTCCTAGTCGTCCTTAGTCGGGATCGAACCCGCGTACTTGGGCATCAGAGGCGATCACGCAACCGCTGAGCCACCGAGGCCGATCAATAATGACTTTAATATGTATTTCCTTGTTGTGATGTTGAACAGAAACAGAGCTTAATTTCAGAGTTGAAGATTTGTGTCTAACCATTGCATTTGCTATATATTTTCATGATATAAGCAAGGTTTTTCTTGGGGAATATATAGAAGAAGAAGAATATTTGCTAAACTAGAGACCACGATATATGGAAGGAATAATGTCTTTGGCAAGTCACAGACCCACGACCTATGGGAGATAGTTAGGCTTTGGCAAGCCGGAGGGCCTTAACTGACCAGAAGTGAGAAGGCACCACAAGTCTGCCGGGAATCGTTAGGATCATCGCAAGCAGTACCATAACCTGAGCGCACGTTGCAGCCCAAGCTGGAGGCTCTTGTCATAAGAATTGGTTTTTTGTACAGTGGATGAAATTCCTGTTACAAGGTTTTGGACGATGTAGGTCTGGTAATGACTACA
Organism: Rhysida immarginata; assembly: GCA_023313115.1. Lineage (NCBI taxonomy): Eukaryota > Metazoa > Arthropoda > Chilopoda > Scolopendromorpha > Scolopendridae > Rhysida > Rhysida immarginata. Next base: position 282,535 of record JAHWFO010039273.1, on the reverse strand, counting down.
GGCATGATGAGTAACTATTTCTCTTATTCAGTCGTATACGGAATTAAGTGACTTCCCAAGGTGTAAAGTGAACAATAACTGTCTTTAATCAGAAACGAATCCTAAGATAATCACTTGACTAGTTAGACATTTCATGTCTTTGATTAACTCTTAGCCGTTGTGAGCGTTTAGAGTTAATTGTTGGAAATTATATACACATGACCAAGTAATATACCGCTATACGATCTATTTGTTGTTAAGAGTAAAGAATCTATCCAAAAGAGGGATTACCTTATGTGCTTTTGCAGCACGTTGCTGTATATTTTAATTGAAGTGAGGCATATTAACATAGAAATTGTTGCTTCATACCATTAGTTTTTCTATACCTGAGTACTAGATCTAATTGGAAGGTAACAACCCCTGTGACATTTTTACGATTTGTGTAATTGTTATTTACATTACTGTTCCTTTGTAGACAAATTTAATTATTACCCTAGTATTAAAGTTACTATGGAATCTTTTTTTGATCTAATTAAGCTCTTACTACACTTTATCCATTGTTTTACTCTTTATCCTGGGTGATCGCCTTCTAGAGTGACCGGAGATTTTGGTACTTGGTTCTCCACCTGAGGGTGGGTGCATGGGGTCATGCGGGGGCATCACACATATTAAAGAAAAAAATTTCAAATCGGTTCACTGGCTCGTGTTCTAATGGTACAGCTTACTTTTCTGTGTCTATCTGTCTGGGTCAAATCTTGTAATCAATATTAAACCAACTTCTCGATAAGCTAGAGAGCTGAAACTTAATACACATACTCAGGATCGATGACAATGCATGTTAAAGGAAAATAATTTCATATTGGTTAATTGGAAGTTGCTCTAGGGTGCAAATTCATTTCACAAGTCTCTTCATAAGTTGGCAACGAAGTGGAGGGACGATTTTATACGAATTGATTGTTAAACCAAACAATTAATTTTACAAACTGTTGACGCCGGCTTGAAGAGATATTATAATAAAACATAATAAAAGCGTGGCTTGAAAAAAAACCTTTTTTCTCCTCTGAATTCATGTTTTTTTAATTATGATGATATTCAGTTTCTGGTGACTTATTTATTTGTTTTATTTATTTTATTTATTTAATCAAGTTAAGTTACAAATACGCCCAGCTGGGACCAGTATGGACTGACCGACGAGTTAGGTTCCAGCCGGCGCAACAATATAACAAAATACAAGTATAAATTAATTGGTAGTAATGTATGAATATCTGTAGACCGTGGAAAAACGTTAACCAACAACTAAATTAGTAAAATTACCTAAGTTAGGATTCCATTTGCGTAATATTTCTGTACCAGGCATTGCATTCAAACTGGACATCCTAAAATCGACTGTAGGGTATGAAACAAAATGGTGCAAGGAAGCCTAGGTGCAACAACAGTAAAAGAACGTCCGGAGAACTTGACAGAACGTGACAGAAGATGCGTGATACGACATGTCAATAGTCTCGCATTTTATCTGCTGCTTCGATCGTTGAAGAGTTTGGAAATGCATCTGGGAACGCCGTTCGTAACAAAACTATCCGCAGAGAGTTGCACAAGAACGATTATCATGGTAGAGCAGCTGATTACAAATGTTAATGCGACCGTCGTTCCTGGACCGTTGAAGAATGGAATATTGTTCTTTGTAGTGATGAGTCATGGCATTCACCTTTCCTATTTAATGGGCTTGTTTGAGTGTGGCGGCAATCCGGGGAACGGCTTCTTACACACAGTGTTGTTTCAACGGTGAAGTTCGGTAAAGGGTTCATCATGGTATAGGGTTGCTTTTCCTGGTTAAGATTCGGCCCATTGATTCTTGTACCTTGTACCATGAGACGTTGAAGTGTACCTCGCCGTTCTGGATAATTCGGCCTTGCCTCAACCGTGGCAATACCAAGGAAGTGACGGTTATTTTTTCAACAATCGAACTCCATGTCATACTGCTAACCGTGTGTAGGATTGGTTTTCGTGAAAATGATGTGAACATGCTTGACTGGCCTGCTCAGAGCCCCGATCTCAATCCGATCGAGAATTTGTGGTACGAACTGGAGCGACGGATACTACGAGTTCACTGTTCTGAATTGAAGTTTTATCAATTATAAGACTAAGGTTCGATGTCGCACATACATAGTTCAACACTTCCTTTACTAATTTCCAATGATACCAAGAATAATTAGTATTATACTGCGAAAGAGCTGTTACAACAAAACTGATTCTGAGTTTTGTCTTATTTGCTAAATACAGTAATGATCCTGGCGATAAGGTACATTCAATAATTCCGGATATTTCATTTCTTTTAAGCTTCCTTGACTTAACTGTATACCTACACGTAGAGGTTGACTTGAAGAAATTGTTCTTTCAATGTCGAATTTCTCACGTAAACTGTTAATATAACTTTGTTGTGAAAAAGAACATTTGTTCTCATCTTGTATCACTTCAATTCCCAGAAAGTATTGGGTGGTACCAATTCAACAATTGCATAATGTTCTTTTAATCGATTCAATGTTAATTTCAGTGCTTCTAGATTTGCTACAAATATCATCATGTCGTCTACATGTACTAGAATCACACACATTTCTTCAATGTAGTAAACACAACTGGTTGATTTAAGTCGCCAAAATCCCACAGTTTGAAATGTTTGATCTATACTTGATATGTTAGAACTATATTTGGTTTGGTATATCCAAGTGCTGGTCTCATGTATGTTGTTTTATCTAGATCTCCATATAAATAGGCTCCTTTTACATCCACTTGAGTAAGTACCGCATATAATCCAATGATAAGTACCGCAAAGAAGAATCTTACTAAAGAAAAATTCACAATAAGTAAATATTTTTCTGAAAAATCTTCTCCTATACGTTGTGTAAAACCTTGTGCCACCAATCTTACCTTTAAGTTTGTAATCTTCCCATGTATATCTCTCTTAATAGCGTACACCTATTTACATCCACCTAGTTTTGATGCTTCTGTAGAAGGTACTTCAGTATACACATTTCTTTCATGTAATGTCTCTATTTCTCTACCCATTGCATGTTTCCATTCAGTTGCATGTGTCGATTGAATAGCTTCTTGATAGCTTTTAGGTACTTCAATGCAATATACTTCCGTTATATTTCCTTCGTCGTCAGATACATCAGATTCACCATTAGAGTTTTCTGTCATTTCTGTAGGATTTCAATTAAATTTGTCGAGTCTAAGTTCTATGTTGTTTTTCTCACGAAATTTACGAACTGCATTTGGATTTGCTAATCGTTGATCATCATCACGATATCGATAAAACACATCAAATTGCTGGTTCCCTTGAAATCTTGGACTCTTACGTCTTGGAATTACTTCTCGTGTCCAATAACTATCTATCTATGGTATGAGTTTGTTTTTGACTTGTATGTCTGGATCTTCTTCTGAAGATTTGTATAAATCTTCATCAGTTGAATCTTCATTAGGTAAATTCTTATTTCAGGATTCCATACTCTTTTCCTTGTTATCAGACCATGTATCAGCAAAATCAGAGGCGAGCAACAGGATGCTCGGCGATCGACCTCCCCCGCTGGAGTTCGTAACCCTGCCGATTGCTCATTGGTTGAGAGTAGAAGATATCGGCCAATGGGCGACAGGAAAAATCGACGGAAGAAACGACGGAGGTCGAGACGAACAGGAGAGGACAGAGGGGTTTCGGTTTCGATGGTGGAGAGGAGCAAGAGAAAGGCAGCGAGCGGAGGATCGAAGCCACGACAGAGACGCAAAAGCTCGCCTCGAGAAAATTGGAGGAGCACGGAAGGTCGCGAGGGGATCTCGCTGGTTTACCGAACCGGACGCGACGGTACTGGGACGAGAGAAGAAGCCAACAAGTGCCACGACTGTGTTAGCCGTATAAGCGAAGGAAAAGCGACCCAGCCCCGAACCCGAGACGAGAGAAGCAGCGAGCAGACTATGCGTAGCAGAAGGGAGCTCGAGAACGCGTTGGCCCCGCTCACGTTACACGACAAGGATTCATTACGCCTCCACGAGAGAAGACACCGAGGAGTCGAAACGAGCCCAGGCAACAACCGACGAAGGAGAGAGGATAGCCAATATCCCAGCCAATTTAGCGGGTAACGGGGGGCTACCGTTGTCACGTGATGCGCGGCCACTCCGGTCCTGGCTTGGACGGAGAACGTACAATAGTAAGCGTTATATAGTTAAGCTTAGTTAATGAAATAACTGCTAAGTAGACTGTAAGAAAAATCTGTGCTACAAAAGGCTTCGTTCTAACAAGGGCATCCTTTGTATTTGTCTCTTTCTGACAGTATCCGTGGAACCTTCTTCATTACTGGAAACTGATGGATTGCCCCTGGAACTCAGCGAAATAAGGATACTGCCTCCATTACCTCACCCTACTAGATTATGCCAAGATTTTATTACTCGAACGGACATTTAATCAATTTACTTTGAACTTTAGTTACCACTTTATGAATTATCCTGTTAGCTTACAAAGTGTAGCGGTATAAGAAGGATATAATAAAATCAAAATTATTAAGTTAAATATTGTTGTGTTCCCTCTCTGATTATGGTCAGTATTTACCCGTAACATCATGACCATAAATCTGTGTTTATGTATTCATTCTTAATTTTAGAATTTCGAAGTACATCTACTCCGTTCAGCTTCTCATCAAATCGCACTGACATTGATTCAATTATATGTATACCTGTAACATCTGGTATCCATAAGCGATATCCACGCGTATTGAGTGCATAAGCCTACTAGTACTCCTAAATGTGTACATCCTTGTAGTTTATTGCGTCCCCGGCGATCACCATGTACAAATGCCAAACATCCTATACGCCTCATATAAGAAACTCTGTGACATCGTCAAAACCATAGTTCAAATGGAGTCTTGCCATTCAATCGTGAATGAGTTTGTTTGTTTTTCACGTGTACAACAGCAAGTGCAAGTTCGCCTCACCAA
>JAHWFO010039273.1:201113-217574 GCA_023313115.1 Rhysida immarginata | reverse complement strand
GATGCTTTCATTATTGCAAAAGAACTAAACGTAAAACAGAGGTGATTAATAACAGCATGTCAAAAGATTTCTTAAGAAAATCATAGAACAGGTTTGCAAAAAAATAGTTTAAATGGTAATTTACCCATTAAATTGGGGTAAAATCCTGTAGTTGGGATCCAGTTATCACATACCGTTAAGCGTTTGAAAGGCATGCTAAAACTAAACATGACGTCATTTATACGCAGCCTTTCTCTAGTATTGATAAAAAATTTTAAGGAATGAAAGTTGAAATGTTCCTTAACGCATGAGAGACAATTTTAAAAAATTGAATCAATCGTTTTATTGCTCTGTTGAGGAATCAAAACGAGGTTGGGGCGTACAACTTTCATAGAATTCCCTTAACCCCCTCCCCCCCTCCTTTAATTCCCTTCCCTCACCTTTGATCGCCCCACTGAAATCTGGGATTTCGAAATCGATCCGAGCACCGCCAGAATGGGTTTAATTTAACAACTAAACCCATCGTTTTTGGCTCTTTACTTAAGCAAAGCACCTTTTGAATTTATACATTACTCCTGCTGACGGAATATTACAAATGGTTTTAAAATTTTACTTTTATTACAATTTTTACCACATTTTCTTCCTCAGTTTATAAATAATAGGCATCATTATAACACTTTTTTTAATATTTAAACATTCTTACTAACTAAAATTGATGTGTTTTTTTTTTACTTTCGGCGGAAAAGAGAATTTAATTTTGTTTTGACTTAATGACTCTTAAAAAACACAAAGAGGATATATATGTACTTAAAAAAATAGTACATATGTATATTGTACTAATTAGTAAAAATAGCAAGGTTATATGGAATGCATAATTATAATGGAATGGTTTCTTATATAATATTTTATTTTTATATTATAAAATATATGTTTTAATAGCCATTGTAGGCAAAATAAAACTGAACAAAAAAAAAGGCAACAATTTTTCATGATATAAAAGCCCATAAAGTGAAAACATTCATAAAAAGCTAATTTATATACAATAACACTGAAAGCTATTCATGCCTAAACTCCGAATAATAATATTTACCATATTTGTATATTAAAATACATATTTAAAAATTGCGTCCTTTTAATGAATAGTGTTCGTCTTTATGGAAGAATCTGACTGCTTTATAGTTTTGCAGTGCACTGTATTATGGACAAAGTAACGAATAATATAAATTGTAATAAAATATAGTAAAAGTTTATGATATTAATCTGCTGAGAATTTAATAAGATCTGACTTTACTTTTGAAATAAATTACTTAAGGCTATTTATTAAGACGGTTTGTATAATATACTTATATAACGTGTCTACGATCAGAATTGTCGAGCTGCGGTTGACAGTCGAGGATTTCCTTCCACGTGAGAGCAGGAATAAGTTGGGGGGGGGGGGGAATAGAAGAAGCCGAAGAGAAGTTAAGAAGATTCAGTTGGTTTAAGAGCATATCTTATGCCGCCCTGATTCGTTCAAGCTTTACAAAAATGCAGCATTAATCTCACTCAACGAAATTTCTTGGTATATGCTCTGGTAAATCCTTGACCGATGACTTAACAGATAATATCTATGCAAAAATTTAGCAATAATTTTTTTTGGCATCATTGTCTTTCCCCCCCCCCCTTAAAACTAATAATAATGTAATAAACAAAACCGTTCAGAAAAACTGGCATCGATGGGGTTCATAGAAATTTCAATTAAGGTTTCCTTCAGTAAGAAAAGTAAAAAAAATGAATGTCAATCAACTAGAATGATTATATTTTTAAACTTTAAAACTATTATTATTATATCAAAAATTCAAATTCATTATTTCCGCATTAATTTTGGCATTCATTACTTTTTCAATCAACAAAATAATTATGTAAACGGATAGCAGAAACAATTCTAATGTCCCGCGGATTGACTTTCTCTTTGCTTTTTCTTTTTATGGGGAAACTATTTGCAAAAATAGGCGATTCATTCAACTTTTCACATGGTTGGAAATTAGGTTAATTAACTGGACTGTAGATCGCTTTATGCGACTGTAAGAAAGGAGGATAGAAAAAGGGAAAGAAAGTCTTTTTTTTTTATAGAGCAGAAGAGACCTTACAATAAGGAAAGACTCTGCCCACAATTTAGGGTGATTCAAAAGTTACTGTGCAGTAGTGCATCTGCACACGTTGCCTGAGCTGAAGGAGGAAATCACCACTTGGTTTGGTTTGGTTTGTTTGGTATTAATGTCCTTTTCAACTGCCATGGTCATTTCAGGACGGCGTTATAGGGACCGCAAATTTTGCCTCGCAAGGGTTCTTTAACGTGCAGCCGGCAAACGACTACACGGAACTAACGGCTTTACTTCCCTTCCGAAGGAAGTGCGTGATCTCAGGATTTTCCCCCTGAAAAAATCCTCGTCGTCCTCGGCCGGGGTTGAACCCGCGTCCTCGGGCATCAGAGGCGATCACGCAACCCCTGAGGCCACCGAGGCCGATGGAAATCACCATTAAAATTCAGCAAATCTCATCAGGCAGATTGAGCAGTGTTTCACAACATGCAACTGGATGCTAATCGATGTCTTGAGGCCGGTGGCGGGCATTTCCAGCATCTGTTGTGAGTGGATGCCACCTCCGACCAGCCACTGCACAGTAACTTTTGAATGACCCTAAAACAAACATCGAGGATTATTCCTAGGATCAAAACAAGAAAGAATGTCCCTATAAATATATGTCCTACAAAGCGTTGTTACATGGCCGTACACATGGGGGGATGCAGCCCTCCCCAAAATTGGCCATCTTGCCAACTGATTCTGTTGCTCGGTGGACCTCCCCCCACCCCAAAAATAAAATTCTGGGTACAGCTCAGCTCTGGAGTTACATGCGACGGCGTAACACTGGAGTTAGGCAACGCCCGGATGCTTCTACACACGTGCATTCGGAGGAGGAAGTTTATCATGAGATATGGACGGACGCAAAAAAATAGTTGTGCTGTCTTCATTAATACAGCGCCGAAAAACATTTCAGACGAATTTGAGTTCATTTATTATTATAGAAATCATATCTTTTAGGAACTTTCAGTGTCCTCTTTGCAGAATTAAGAGAAGATGAAATAAAATTACTATTTTTTAATTATTTCAAAATTTTTGATGAGTTGATGGAACATTTGTGGGAATAGCTACAGAATAAACATAGTAATATGAGTAATTGCATTCAACCATCAGAAATGCTGGCTGTTACGATAACTGATGATAACAGACAACGCAGCAGAGCACAAACGCAGCACCCGGACGACAAAACACCTGGATCATGTGAAGTTACTCACTTCAACAGTGGTCCGTTAGAGTGTAGTCCGGAAGAACGCCCGTCCGAGACCCGGATATTTGCAGCTGGTAAATCCGGGCGTTTTCTACGTTTTCTCGTGCCCGGATAACGTGAATGAACCAACTCTTTCCCATGTATTACTATTTGTCCGCGGACGTGTGAAAGAGGCCTTACGGCATTAATTTTTACACGGGAGATTCTATGTGTAATACCGCTGGGGGAGTCGTTTCAATGGTCGTCCGGTTGACGTTTGCTGCGAAGCATACGCTGATATTTGAAACATTGCTCAGCAATGGCGCCGATGAGGAAATTCCATTTTCAAGGATTAAGATGGCTGCTTTATTCAGATTCCTTCATCCAACTTCAATGTATTTGCTTTGCTTGATTTTCTCGCTGGTCAAGCTCCTCGATGTCGACTTGATCTTCTCTTTTCATCCCTCCATGACAACATTTAGACTTCTTTTTTGTTTGAAAATTTTTTTTTCGAATTTATTTGCATACTTTCATTTCGTTTTCAGTCTCGCTACAGCGTCCATGGAAAAAATGCAGGAAATCATTTAAACAGAGAAGTTGATTTAACCGTTAACATTGCATTGTTCTGTAAGATGTTTTTGGACGATAAAAGGATAGTTAATAATTTACTCTATTTCGAATCTGCTTTAACTAGCACAGAAGGCCGAGTGATAGTTAGATTGCATCTTTATAAACAGAACTGAAAAATGAAGAAAGAGTAAGGATGTCGCAGAAATAACGGTGGATATGAGTCACGAGCAGTGTTGCCAGATTTAGTAACTTTTTTAAAGCCCTTGTCCTTGTTTTCATTGTTTTGTGCATTGTTTAAAAAGTTACTAAATCTGGCAACACTGGTCACGAGGAAAAATTTCCATGTCTGCAACAATCGTTACGCCTATGTAATCGTTACGCCACAGAGCTTTAAAGTTTCATCTTGAGTCATTTAATTAATATCATTAACCTTTGACATCATTTTTACTGTAGATCACTCAACTTCCTATATACCCTTTTACAATCTTATTTTACTACCGTAATTATTGTTTGATTGTGATTTGGGGGGGGGGGTCTTTTCGATTTCCATTTTGTTTGATTAGGTGCCAAGGGCAAGTAATGTGAATTTAATGTGGAAGTTATGACACGTAATTTCACCGGCCTCGGTTTTGCTCTCAACATAAATCATCGATGATATCTGCACGTGTCATTTAATTCGATAGTCTTAAAAGGATTTTATTCTTACCATATAGAATCTCATAGAAAATGCTCACTCTATTACGTGACTTCATTACAGTAAATGAAATGTTTAAAGCCCTCTAATATGCTAAAACTCATTTTAACTGAAAAGAAAACAAACTTCAGAAAAATTATTTTTGTTCATCCCGTTTTTTTATTTAATAAAAATCATACTGATATAAAAGAAACAATTTGTGTCATGTTCGAAGATACCGATTAACTTGACAACTGAGATAGCAGGTTCAAATCCTTTTTCAAGTTGAGCTTCTGCAGATATAAACATTTCGTTGAGAGAAAATGCCGGGTAATTGTTATAACCATGAATCTTCAACTTTGTTAATACTCATAAACAATTGGATAAAAAAATTATAAAAGTATCATGTCGCATACATTGAATGATGTAGAGCATTGTCTCACTGATGCACCATCATCTTTTGGATAGCACTGGCAATGTTCTCCTTTAAGGCAGCCATGTCAAACTGGCGGCCTCGCAGGCCGCATGTGAATCTTTGCATGTTATTTTGAGCCCGACCAGCCTCCATGGAAAAATATAACCGCAGCTTAATTTTATATTTTACGGTCACAAACTCCAGTGGATCTATCGAAGTATCTATGACAAAAAAGCATTGGTTTAGCAAACACATGGTCAATATAGCATAGATCAAGTGTGCCCACGAGAGATTTGGTAATATACGAAACGGCCAACGACCGAAATGAGTTTGACACTTTGTCACGGAAATCAAACGCCAACCCGATTTCATATGACACTCGTTCTGGATTTCCGCTCCGTGTTTTCTACAACACCAGGAGGAGGGAGGAGCTCCAGGCGACGTGTCATCAGCATCAGCACGCCTGCTCCAATAAGAGAGGAGACCAGGAACGAGGGGCAAAATTCAAATACGCCAAGAAAAAGGCGATTATTCAAGAGTTGGTTCCCGTGGATAACGTTCGTCGGAACGGAGAGAGAACGAAGCGGGTTCAAAATTTGTTCGCAATTGTGAACTCGGAGACCACGAGTAGCCAGAGCACGGAGCGTGAAGAACCCTGTGCGGGGAACGGAAGGAGAAGCGCGGCTTCGCCGGAGTCGAGCCGTGAAGCATCCGAAGGGGTGGCTTCTTCCAGGCTACGTAGTGCATTCACCGATGGGAACCACGAAACAGGCGAGTGCGACGTTGGAACACAAGCGTCCGAGGAGCCACTGTTATTCGTAAATCCGACAAATGGCAAAGCCGTGAGTACTGTGCTTTCCGTAGGCGGAAACGCCGGTTTATTTAACAGCTTTTTCGGGAGCTTCGTTCAACAGAAGTCCCGTTCAAGCGTTGCTTTCGTAAACGCACGACGGAATGGTGTTATGGCCAGTTGGTGGTCGGGCATGTCAATATATGTTTAATTTCTTATCTAAAGAAGCCAGGCATATCTCAAAATAAAATGCTCCATGCTTCTTGGTCAGGAGGGGAATGCAACAAATCAACGAAGTGTAATTATTACCTTGGTTAATGTAATTTAATGTCTCATTTCAGTGGAGAGTTAATAGGGAAAGCAGCAACCTGTTTATTGTATACCTAATGTGTTATTATTTACTGGCTAAGACTTACCGAACAGTGACTATTATTACCGATTCTTTCCTGCTCTCTTGTGTGTGTCATTTCCCCGATTATATTAAAATTTACGGACTCAATGAACATTACTCAAATTTGCTAAATATGACTATTATACCGCTCCCAGAATCGAACAGTGAATAATACTTCATTTAATCCATCCTATATTGTTCTCATGTGAATTACAATTTAAACCGTGTGTCTCAGGTTGTTTTGTAAAAAGAAAAAGTCGTCAAGTTTAATTGTATTTCCGTAAGTTAAGTGAATAAGGTTTTATTCTTACATTAAATAATATTGTTCGAATAATAATTTACTTAAAAGGAAAGTTAAACATAAGAAGCCGATTTTGCAATGTTGGTTAAGCTATACACATTTGTACTTAGTATTTGGTTTACTTTAATGGTCATTATTAATAAGGTGTGTTAAGCATAAATGTACAATTTATTTGACATAAGTTTTGCTGAAATTATTACAAGGTTCAATTACCGGCCAATATTATTGAATTTATTGAAATTCTTTGAAATTACCGAATGGAGAGTTATTTCAAATTCTTGTAAATTTTGTTACAAATTTAAATGAAACATTTATTTTTGTGTAAGACATGTTAGCCTATGAAGTGAAATTATAATTGTTAAAATTTATTTAGTTGTTTGGTTAACGTGATAATTTGCTAAAGGTAGCTAAGTAGCTCCGTTGATATAATTCTATTTTTCCATGACAGTTGTTTATTTTGTATTTTTCTGATGGTATTTTCCCATTAAATTTATTTTATTTTCTATTCCGCCTGTGTTACGTTTTTAGTACATTCCACTGCGCCCTTCTGCAATAATACAGAAAAGGTCACGTGACACACTTCCTGTAAGGTTTCAGTCGTACGCTTATTATCGGATACCATTTCCTTTAGAAACTGCTTCTTTTTGAAAATACTTTTTGAGGGCGGAACCTTTTCTTTAAGACAAACGTGACTGTGTATATTTGTCAAAAATACAGAGCGTCTAAAAACTCCACCAATTTTGAGGGGAGGAATAGAATATTGCGCTGAACCGTATTCACGCAGGGAAGCATAACCTCGAATAATGAGCCGCTTTATGAAAGCACAGTAATGGACGAGCCGCTTTACGAAAGTATCGAGAAAGTACCGAAACAGACATGTACCATGAATTGACCGTGATGGACACCATGCAAGGCCTCCTTTTTCACTTGATTTTCGAGCATCGATTTCTATTTGTGGAGGACCTTCCAGGATATTGTCTACGAAACGCCTGTTACTTCTGATATGGAATCAGCTTTAACTATCACAGAAACTACTTATTAACTTGTTGATCTGAGTGGCGGCATTTTTATTTCTGTTCATACCTCAAATTCGGACCCATGTTCATATGAATTTTTTTGCTTAGAATCGCATATTCCATCACCCCTATCATATCATTTTTGACAAGAAATTTAACAACACCCTGCATAAGAAACAACGTTACAAAGAATAAAGCCGAATGTTATCATTTTTTTTTATTTGCTTAACTCTGTTATTGTTATGTCAATTCAATATGAATGCTCCGTTGCCAATTGCTCTAAGGAAAATGAGAACATTGATACGTTTTCTTCACCTAGGGGTGGTTTTGAGCTGTTTGAGCACTCGCGATATTATCTTGACATGGTTACCGGTGAGTTTCACCTGTTTGATCCGTTGAAAGAACTGTGTGGAAGAGGTTTTCTTCGGACGAGGAAAAATAGTGGTTGCACTTGAAACCAAAAAAGTTTCTTCCAAGAAAGAATGCAAATGCTTATTAAAAGGTGGAGTAATTGCATAGAATTAGAGGGAAAATATGTTGAAGAATAGTATAATTGCAATCTTTTTAGTGCACAAATGGCTGAATTTCATAAAATGACTTTTACTTTTGCCTCTCCCTTATACATATAATTTATTTTATGTACATTTCATGCCTCCTCACATATTCAATCTTCAGCGCGGAGGCGTGGAACTATCCTCCACGAATGCGGGGAGATTATTATATTTACTTATTTTTCATATCCATACTATGTCATGTATAAATTAGGTCGCCTTACTACACGAAAACAAATTTTCTTCAATCTTAAAGAATTCTTTAAGCTCAATCGACATTTTTTTATCATTATTTAAACTTGCTCTTTAGAACCGTTAAGCGAAAGACTGAAAAGCGGACCATTAACTCCAGCTGCGTTTCGTTTTCTTCCTTCTTCTCAGTGAACTTTTTCACAGAAAAAAATTATGCTTAAAAGTGAAATGCTGTCTATAATACCCTGCAATAGTTCTTCTAATGTATCGCTATTTTTCACTGCAAAATTCATAAATACATTTTATATCTCATCCTTTCAGACAATGTTTATATCGGCACAATGAATGAGCTCAGGTAAGGAGTGGAAGAGAGAAAATGTTAAAGTTGATGGGACTATTTCAAAGAGAGCAGTTCAAGGGAAAGGATCAATAAAAATCGTCTTATCTTCTTAGCGTCTTTTAAAAATGCTCTTTTACCTTCCAAGAGAAATTCTCTAGTTGTCCTTTGAATGTTGCGTGCGTGTGTGTGTGTGTGTGTGTGTGAGTGTGTGTGTTTGTCTGTCTGTCTGCCTATTTGTTTCTCTATCTGTGTGTGCATGTGTTTGTTTGTGTGTGCTTATATATGTAGGAATGCGTGTATGTATCGAATTACTCATTCGCTTCCGCAAGAGTTATCAAAATAAAGTCCTAAGCTAATCTAACCGTTTAACCTATCATCCTATCAATTATGCTAGCATACAGGCCAAAAGAAAAATACTGTGCTCTCCTCTCGTGTATCGGAGATTTATTTGTACTGTAATATCACTTATGCAGACTATGCAACTAAAGCATTATTTCTTCGCTTAGGGTCTATGATTGCCAGAGCATTTATTCCACTGAAAAACCAAGGCTTTCATTCCATCATACACTGCTTTGCAATGAAATTGCCCCACCCACAAGGAGTTATCCGAATGAGCCAAAAGTAGGTATACAACAAGAGATACATCAATACACTTTTATTATGTTATGGAGCCAAGACGTGCACTCGTTTGTACAGGGTGTCCCAACGGAAAGCGGCATCAGTAGATTGTGGCACCACCTCTAGCGGCGATGCATTGTTCCAGCCGCAGGTGTAGGTGATCATACAGGCGGCGAATGTCATCTTAGGGTATGTCTGCCCAGGCCTCGTGAACCTGCTGTGTCAGTTCATGGAGATTGCGGGGTGATCGTAAACGACGTCCCACCATGTCCCACACGTGCTCAATTGGCGACATGTCTGGGGACCACGCGAGCCATGGCAGGCAGTTGACATTAGGCAGACATGCCATGCTCCTGTTTGCCGTGTGCGGTCTGGCGTTATCCTGCTGAAAGACTGCGCCGGGTATGGTGTGCAGAAAGAGCAGTAATACGGGCTGCAGAATCTCTGTGACGTACCGTGCTGCTTTCAGGATGCCTTGGATGGTGACTAAAGGCGTTCTGGTATAGTAGCCGATGGCACCCCAGACGATGATCCCGGGTGTTGGTCCACGACGGCGATACCAGATGGATTGTTCATTGGCACGTTCCAATGGTCTGCGCCACACCCGTCCGCGTCTGTCGTCGGTGTCCAAACAAAAGCGGGATTCGTCGCTGAAGACCAGGCGCCATTCCATTTGCCAGCCCACTCGTTCACGACACCATTGCAGTCGTATCGCGCAGTCAATGGAAGACACAACAATGGACGTCTGGCAGACATTGTCGCAGAGTGTAACCGGCGTGCTATTGTCGCTACTGACACTGGAGCAGTACCGGGAATAGTGATATTGTCGCGCAATTGCCGCAGGGTGATGGTTCTGTCCGCTAGCGCTGTTCGCAGTATCCACCTATCGGTGCGAGATGACGTGCTTCTCCGGGCCCCAGAGCCTGGTCTTCTGGCATTTGTGTCTTCCTCTCGCCATTGCCTCCAACATCAGCCTACCGTCCGTGCGTCCCGCGATACGTGGACAGCAATCCGTCTGGTTGACCATCCAGCCTCGGAGAGCCCAATAATCCGACCTCGTTCAAAGTCCGTTAATTGCGTGAACGGTTGTCGTTGTCGTCGTCGCGGCATTGAGACCGGTGTGCGTATTACATTGCTGTACGTTCACGAGGCAGGTGCTTCTTCCCTACTACATGAAACGTCTCGTACAGGTGTCAACTGATGAGCCTATATAGGCACCCTGTATCAACCCAGATGATCATGTCCAGTCAGCATGCATCTAATAGTTTACTAGACGACCCCCCCCCCACTAAATATGGATAAGGTTGGATAACTCCTTGTTGGTGGGGCACTTTCATTGCAAAGTAGTATAGAAGAAAAATGCATCAAGCCCCTATAAATAGTCCGGAATGCCTACTGAATGGCGATGCCTTGCAAATAGCCTTAGACCAATATGTTTCCTCACAGGTCTGAAAAAAAGATAATGTCCATCACAGATCAAAGTCTGAGACAACTAATCAAAAACTTCCCATCGTTTTTTTCCTATACAAAAGTCTGAACCCCCCCTTTTATTTTTTGAACCGAAGCAAATATGTCAATTTTGATACATCCAAGCAATAGGAAGTTGTGGGTGGCCTATCCCATGGTGCACTTTTCGCCATCCTAAATATGCAAATTAGGACACATTCAAAATTTATCTCAAAAACCGTAAGAGATAGAGAAAAATACCCAATTGCAAACTTGTTCAGCATAAAAAAACAAACAAAACAAAAAAAATCATCCAAATCGGACCAACCAATCACCCACAATCACGTGGTGAACTGTTTGTAGCTTACAAACAAGTTACTTCAAACAGTTTAAAAAAAAAAGTTAATCAACAAAATGCTCGATGTGACGAACGTGGGCAAGCATGGGTGGTGTCACTCCTCGGCACGCTTCCTGTATTCGTTGAACTAGATCCTCCAGTGAGGCGGGCTGCGTAGCATAAACCTTGTCCTTCAGGTATCCCCACAAGAAAAAGTCAAGTGATGTAAAATCAGGGGAGCGGGGTGGCCAACGAACTGGTCCTCCTAGGCCAATCCATTGTCCAAACATCTTACTTAGACGCTCGCGAACGACGAACCCGTAATGTGGAGGAGCTCCATCATGCTGAAACCACGTGCGCTGATACGAGGCCAATGGCAAATTGTCAATGAAGTCTGTGACTACCACGTTGAGAATTTCAGCCCGGTAGCGTTCTGCAGTCAGTGTTCCATCGTAAAAATACGGTCCAACCACAGTGTCATTGTACAATCCACACCACGCATTGATTCTCCAGTTCACTTGATGAGTTGCTTCTCGCAGACCTCGTGAGTTTTCGTCTGCCCAATGATGATGGTTGTTCCTGCTGATAACTTCATCTGTCCACAACACCTCATGAATGAAGTTTGGATTGGTCATCCAGGCAGGTAAGTAACCAGTTATGTTGCAGAAGGCAGTCCTAGCAACATAATCCAATGGCAGTAATTCCTGATGACAATGAATATGGTATGGGTGAAAATGATATGCGTGTAGAATGTGATAACAGTTCTCTGATGGCACCCAACATCTGCAACAATTGCTCTGCTGCTTGTGTGGGGATTTGCAGCAACTGCAGCCAGAACTAGTGTCGTTGTATCCTCGTCGCCTTGTGCTTTTGGTCGTCCTCGTTCTGCATTAACATTCCCTGTAGCCTCGAATCTTTGAATAATGTGACGCATTGTTTGACGAGATGGATGGCGTTCGTTTGGGTATCTGTCTCGATACAACCTAACTGCAGAATGTAGGTTTCTCCTTGCCTCTCCGAAGCCGAAGATCATATTGACCATTTCCGGAACAGTGTAGCTTGCCATCCTGGAATTGTTCTGTCTTCTGTGTGCTGAAACATGCCTTTTATTTGCTTTTCCACATGAAAGTGAATGTGAGTATGGTAATTTATGTTAATTTTTTGATTTGCACACTTTACATGGTGGAAATATCAACATTCAGGTTTCCTTGTGCAGTGTGACTGTTTGTAAGCTACAAACATTTCACCACGTGATTGTGGGTGATTGGTTGGTCCGATTTGGATGATTTTTTTGTTTTGTTTGTTTTTTTATGCTGAACAAGTTTGCAATTGGGTTTTTTTCTCTATCCCTTACGGTTTTTGAGATAAATTTTGAATGTGTCCTAATTTGCATATTTGGGATAATGAAAAGTGCATCATGGGATAGTCCACCCACAACTTCCTATTCATTGGATTCATCAAAATTGACTTATTTGCTTCGGTTCAAAAACTAAAAGGGGGGTTCAGACTTTTGTATTCACCCTGTATATTTTTACCAGATTTTACGTGCAGAAATCGGTTCACAATATTCATCTAAAGTTTGATCTAAAAGCACGAGCCCTGCCATCGTGATAAGATGTTCGTATGGCCCATTTTACAAAAAGAAAAGCTATATCCTTCTTGCCTTGACGGAGATACAGACGTTAGCTGTAGTCTGTTTACAGGCTACATGACTACCAGTTTACCCATCGCCTTCTAATCACGTGATGGTTTACCTGAGATAATGATCTACTTTTGTTTGTCAAAGCTCAAAGATTCTCCAGAAGGAAAGGAGTGATTAATGATAGAGGTGAAACCTCATTTATACCAGGAAAAAAAGACACATCAACAGAAAAGTTTTTTTTTTTGGTCGACCTATAAAAGTGGCCAGTGTGTTCGTTTCTCTAACTCAAATAAGTTTTTTCTCTAAAATCGATTTATAAACTCATGATTCAAAAAGATAAGTTGAATTACAGGGTGATTCAGAACTTATGCTACAAAAGAATACGTTAGATAAAGGGTATTAAAACAAATTTTTTATTAAGTAATGTCTGCCCTATCTCGCACCGGCATGCGCTACACTTGCTTCAGTTGCAGCAACCGTTCGTGTAGGGGCCAGTGGCTTGACTCTGATAACTGAAATTTCACTGAAATATAACAAACAATGAAACTTGACAACGTGTGCATTACAGAAGTGCTTGGAATTTACGCCCCCCCCCCATCTTGCATAGAACAGTGGCATCGCCGAAGCATTGAAAGCCGCAATCTGCCAGGTGTAGTATTTAGGTGCTACAGTTATCAACAACCCGTGGAAGAAGAACATCCACTCGACATGATCTACAAGAATCATCCACTTGACATACACTAGGAACTTCAGATGTCTCAACAAGAAGTTCAGCTTTAAATGAACCTAAAGCAACAGACAATGGCTAACAGTCAAAACACTGAAACAAGTATAGCGCCGTACCGGTGCGAGATACAACACACATTGCTTAATAAAAAAATGTTTGTTTTAGAACTCTCTATCTACCATATTCTTCTGTAACGTAAGTTCTGAATCACCCTGTAAATTTGATTGTTCAAAATTTTCTTATGATCTTTCATGCGATGTCTTCTGATTTCCTGTTCTTCATGCATTAAATAAATTAAAATAATAAAATTTAAAACTTTGTCAATAAATTATTAAAAAATTTTAAAATTTGTCAATAAATATTCAAAATAAAATATAAAAACAGTGTCAATAAAATATTAAAAATGTTATTAATAACTGAAGCATATACTTGTATATAACAAAACAGTGCAATATAAAATAATGAAATGATAAAAAATAATCACAAAGAAATTACTTTACGTTTGTGTAAAAAACTTTTTGTTTCAAATTTTGAAGTTACCTTAGTGGAACTACTTAATCCTGTTACAGGAAAGCTGTATGCAGTTTTCTTTTTTGCCTCAACTGAACTGCTGCCCTCGTAGCGTATTACTTTTCGACCGGGAGAGTGTAAACTCGCGGAAGTTTTCTACAATGTAAATGACCCAGTGAATAGTATTTTTTCTCCCGAAAATAGTTTTACTTTCAAAAATTCTTCAACTGTGACTTGAGTGATCAAAACGCTTATACATGTTAAAACCCCTGTGCAAGAAATCCAACAGGTTGAATCCCATTCACTCCTCAAAAAAGCGCTCATTAGATAAATTAGTACGAACAATTTAAGACTTGTACTTAGGATCAACGGATCTGTGTGCTCTTATTCACGACCCACGGTCTAGCAAGCGGGATAACATCATGATAGACGCCACTTTACAGGTTTCCGGGATATACACTGAACGATCAATTTACTAAAGACACCTCTTACGGAAAATGGATCGGCCGAAGCGGTGTATAAAAGGGATGCATTAGATCACAAGTTGCAGTCAGCAGCAAAAGAGGACTGGGTATGGGTAAATCCAAGGATTTGACCGACTGTGAACGTGGCTTGATCGTTGGAGCTCGACGGGCGCAGTTGAGCATTTCACAAACCGCGAACCTCCTCGGGTTTTCCTGTGCAACAGTGTCAAGGGTATTCCGTGAATGGCAATTATGCCAAACAACAAACTCCAACAAACATAACTCCGGACGAAACAGGGCCGTGTATGAACGAGGCCAACGGCGACTGGCACGATTCATCCACAGCAAAGAACGGAAACAGCCCAACAAATTGCAGCGCAGTTCAATGCGAGAGCATCCCAACAAATTTCGGAGCACACGGTGCGGCGCACCTTGCACCGAGCTGGGTTTAACAACAGGCGGCCAGTACGGGTACCATCACTGTCACCGCAAAATAGGAAAGCGCCACTAGCCACTGGATAAGTGGAAGAAGGTCGCCTGGTCCGACGAATCGCAGTTCCTACTTCATCATGCGGACGGCAGACTGCGCATCTGGCGCAGACAGTACGAGGCCATGGACCCATCCTTTCAGCAGACAACCGTGCAGGCGGATGCAGGAGTGCTGGTCTGGGGTGTCTTCTCTTGGGACACACTGGGTCCTCTGACATCCGTAGACACATCCCTGAATGCGACACACTACCTGAACATTGCTGCCGATCAGGTGCACCCGTTCATGATGAATGTGTTCCCTGGTGGTGACGGACAGTTTCAGCAGGACAATGGTCCCTGTCACCGTGCTCGAATGGTCTTGGACTGGTCCGAGGAACATGACGCGGACTTCCAGCTGCTTCAGCGGCCAGCTCGGTCGCCCGATCTTAACCCGATGGAGCATTTATGGATTGAAGTGGAGAGAACCCTAGACTCAACTCCTCCGCAACGGTTTCAACACTATTTTGAATCCATGCCAGCACGTATTCAGGCAGTTCTCGCCGCTAAAGGAGGCGCAACACGCTATCAGCGGGGTGTCTCTAATAAATTGATCGTTCAGTGTATTTAATATAGGGATGGGAAAGCTTTAGCAGAAGTCTCAATCATGTCGTTCAAAATGAAGGCATAGCCTTCTAAGTACATATCCAGCGTTTCAGTTCTCAGATGTTTCTGTGAGGTTGAAGGTGTTTTCCTTACTATATAGGCAATTAGCTGATTACCCGGTTTTGCCAGGGATTTTAAACGTTTTTGTCCGTGGGAGAAACATTGAGATCTCAAATCCATACCGCAGTACTTAACAGACTATCCCTGACAGTTTTTGATCGTAATCGAGAACGCAAGTCTGCAGGAAATTGCAATCTCTTAAAGTTAAAAGGGTGATCCATCAGAGTGATATCCGTGGGATAAAAACTGTTTCACCCTCTCCTTTCCCTGTTGAGATAGTCGCTTCAATTACATTGCCCAGCATCTTCGTTACACACAGCTTAGATGCGGTAGCTCTATCTCCTTATCCTGTAATCAGGCCTCACGCTGCTGTACTGTCTCTGAACTTCTAGCTGAATGGAAACACGTGGATCTCCTTTGCCTCCTCGATGGAAAATACCCTAACTATATCGTCTACTATAGTGATTTGGTGCTCATTGTTAACAGTTCTTGGAAACAAATGTTGTATTGCCGAGGCAATAGAACGCTCTATGTATCTCGAACCTTTTAGTGTGTATGCATTGTGACGGTTCAGTGAGTCCTCACATGTCTTAATTCGATTCCCACTCTTATCCTTATTGTTTAAGCTCCCAAGTGAAGTTATTGTTTATTAATAACATTGTTTATGACAACTTGTTTTATATTGTTTGTATTCATTATTGTCTGATCAAAAGGGGATGCTCTTCCGAGAATCTGTGCTTATCTTCGGAAGATGTCAGCAAGCTTTGAAGTGTAAAAGGGAATTGTTGTTAGCTGGATGATCCAAAGTAGACGTTCGAAGGAGTTCGTCCTCGAAAAGGGATCGCGCCTTTCCTGATAAGGGAAATGGACGTACGTGTGTATAGTTATAAATTTAAATTTTATAAATTTTAACTAATAGTAATCCAATACGTCCATCCAGGGCCTGTATTGCCTGAGGCCGACGAGTTGGGTCTCTGGATGAACCTGGATTAACGACTGCTG
>JAHWFO010039273.1:162280-173857 GCA_023313115.1 Rhysida immarginata | reverse complement strand
CCCCCCAAGTTTGTACACGTTATTCGAGAACACCCTGTATAGATTCCTTTACGGCATCAGAGAGGGCCATGTACTCAGTCTCAGTTGAAGATACTGCGACTGTTCTTTGCTTTCTGCTTTCCTAAGATATGGCACTGCCTCCCAAGACAAAAGTATATCCTGTATAGGATCGGCGGTCCATCGTGTATCCTCCCCAATCAGCATCTACGTAGCCTTGTAGTGATTGTCCCGTTCCTTTATAGATTAGAGCGAGGCTCATGGTGCCCTTTAGATATCTGAGTGCTCTCTTTGCTTGAGTCCAATGGGAACTTCCATAGTCTGCGTTGCATTGACTCAGGTGGTTTACAACGTAAGCAATATCTGGACGTGTGCCTGTGGCAAGGTACATAAGGCCTCCAACGAGTTCGCGATAAGGCAATGTGGCCTGTTTTTCTTTATCAATAGGTTCAATAGGTTTTTAATATATCCTGTTTGCGACAGTCGAATTTCTGTATTCTGAGCGTTCTTGTGTTGAGATATCTCGATTCCTAGGCAAAATTTTGCTTCGCCGAAGTGTTTTATTACAAATTCTTTACTGAAGAATTCTCGGAATCTTTTCAGTTTAGTTGAAATTTTGGAGCATGGAAGGATATCATCAATATACACTGAGTTAGAAAAACTCATGGGATAGTTACTTAATATCTGGTCGGGCCACCTCTGGCCCTGTGGAGTGCAGCAATACGGCGTGGTAATGAGTCTGCAAGTCCCTGGTACACTTCTGGAGGCAGTTGAGACCAGATAGTCTGCAGAGCCGAAGATAGTTGCTGCCCGTTCGTGGGCGGATGATCCAGTGCCCGGAGCCTGACTTCAACAGCATCCCAGATATGCTCGATGGGATTCATGTCAGGGCTCCGGGCTGGCCAGCTCAGTCGTTGGACCTCTCGTGCATGCTCCTCGAACCATTCGCGGACGACATTGGAGCGATGTGGTGGAGCATTATCATTTTGAAAGACTGCTATGTCGTCAGGGTGTTGAAATGTCAAAAACGGGTGCAGATGGTCTCCGATGAGTTGACGATACCGTGGACCATTCAACGTTTGGTCCAGGATAACCAGAGGACCCATTCCAAACCAGGAAAATGCACCCCAGACCATCACTGACGCCCCACCACCCTGCACCACCACCTGTTGGCATGCGGGATCCATCGTTCCGTGAGGTCTGCGCCACACACGATGCCTCCCATCAGCGTGGTACAGTTGATATCGTGACTCATCTGACCATATGACGTTACGCCACTGTTGCAGAGTCCAGCCAAGATGGTTGGTGGCAAATGCACGCCGGAGTGTCCGATGACGCTGGGTAAGCATTGGCACCCGTGTAGGGTGACGGCTGCCAAACCCTAGGGCATGCAGATTCCGACGGATTGTTCACCGAGAGACGTTTCTAGTGCGGCCAGTATTGAACTGGTCTATGATTTGCTGCACTGTTGCGCTCCTGTCTCTCTGAATCATTCGTCCCAGGTGTCGCCGGTCACGATCATTCAGGGCAGCTGGACGCTCCGTATGGTGCCTGTTGTGGACTGTGATGCCTTCATCCAGCCATTCCCGAAACACCCTGGAGACAGTTGAGCGGGGAAAGCCAAATTCCTGCACCACTGCCGAAATGGAACATCCCATGCGTCGGGCACCTATTATCATACCCCGTTCAAAAGACGTCAACTCGCGACGACTTGCCATTTCTGATTAATCACTTATCCAAGCTCTTCCCACAACGTCTAATGGTCCATTCCCAGATTCCGTTACCCCTGTGAATTCGTGAGCCATGCCCATCAATCAATGTGCTTGCTATCCCATGAGTTTTGCTAACTCAGTGTACATAAGTATAAGAGTTATGTGTACATACACGGGTCGGCACTTGTTGGTGCAAATCCAAGCTTACGGAGGGTGTTGTCAAGTTTAGAGTGCCACAGTCTGCCTGATTGTTTTAATCCGTAAAGAGATCTTTTCAGTTTACAGGCATGATCTCCGCTGCGAATTTTGGATAGCATATCATGCGCCTTGTTTCTTAAATTAATATCCATTTCTCTTGATATCATTTGGAAAGCATTTCTTTAAGGAACTCGGGCATCTCCATGTATATGGCAGTGTCCATATGACCATTGAGATATGCTGTAGTGACATCTAGTTGTATAATTTTCAATTCGGTTTTTGCAGCCAACGCAACTAGCGTTCTGAGTGAGTTGAGTACGGCTACAAGGGCGAAGGTATCATGGTAGTCGACACCAGGTCGTTGAGAAAAGCCTTGAGCTACCATATTTGTTACGTAGGACTGTCCTGCATCCTATTGTTTTGTGGTCGGATCTTGGAACAAGTTCCCAAGTTTCATTCTGAGCTATACTCTTGATTTCAGAATACTTGGCATCCTTCCAGCTTTCGGATGTCCCAGCCAGCTACGCGCCTAATACAAAGAAAAGGCACAGGATGACCATTCATAACAGTTTGTGCCCCCAGAAAAGAGGAGAGGAAAAAATCCTCTTGAAATAAGGAAACGGATACAGTTCTTTAATTTATAATTAATTGATTAATTAATTAAACAAAAAAGTGAAGGGCCATTCACAGCTTCGTCAAACGGAATTTCAGAGATCATCATTGTCGCTGGAACGTCTTCGGCGTTTTCATCTTCTGCATCTTCAGCATCTTCATCGGTGTCAATCGATGTTTCGTCCGCTTTTGTGCTGGTGGCTTCCAAATGTGTAGTGCGACTCCTCAAGTTATATTGCTTTGTAGGACGGCCTTTTTCCGGACATTATTTTCCTGGGACGACCTGGACCTCGTTTAATTTGTGATTGTTAAGCATCCGTCTTGTCACTTTTCCAATTTTGATTTTCAAGTTTGATTTCCGGCGTAGGTGGATGAGTTTTGTCCTTCTCATAGAAGAGATTTCCACAAAATCAGTCGGATCAGTAGCGAAAATCGACCGGATTTAGTTGATTGTGAGATGAAATCTTCAATGCTTTCTCGAGCGTTGATCAGAAAATTTTACATTTTGTGATATGGACACCTTCATCGCGCTTGGGATCCACACTCTATATCCTTTTGAAATGTTTGAGTATCCGATGAACGTACCTTCCTTGGCTTTTGGATCGAATTTCCCACGATTTGCTGATTTTTCGAGTATGAACGCTTGACGTCCGAAAGTGGTGACAAAGTCCGAAAGTCCAGCCCATGGCTCATATGGGGTACGGTGATTTTTCAAAGTCAAGGATATGCATCGATTTCGCACATAATTTGCCGTTGTAATCTCTTCCGGATTGAAGCATCATGTCGGAGGAAGTCCTGACTGAAGCATCATGCACCTGGCGGCTTCGACAAGGGGCGGTTGCGTCGTCCAGCAACCCATTCTGTTGTGAAGTATGCGGCACAGTTATGCGTCTGCGAATTCCTGCATCTTGGAGTATCTTATCCATGGTGGAGTTGCAGTATTCTTTGCCTTTGTCGGATTGAAAAGCCATAATCTTATGGCCTGTTTGAGTTTCCACTATCGTCTTGAATTCGACCAATTTCGTGAGGATTTCACTTTTGTTGTGGACGTAATAAACCTCACACCATCCACTGTAGTCATCTATCATGGTGACAAAATATCGTGTACCAACGAGAGATTGCGTTCTCATGGGTCCACAGACGTCAGAGAAAATGGGATCCAATGTTTGGGCTGTTCTCCTTTTTCGAGTCTGGAAAGGAGCTGATGTCAGTTTACCCAAAGTGCAAATCTAGCATGAAGTGTTAATAGATTTAGAGTCAAATTTTAGACCGATTGCGAGTCACTTGTTGTTCATCGAGATCAGATCCTTGGAATTGAGATGTCCTATGCGGTCGTGCCATATATTGATATGACGTTTGTCATTAGTTGTTAGCGCGTGTTATACTTGCTCTCGAAGATAAAAGAGATCGTCATAGCGATCTGCAATCAACGCCAGGTTGTTATCTGGGTCCTTTATTATTGCGTTTTCCTTCGTGATTGTGACGCTGTATCCCTATTTACGATTTTAACAACAGATAACAGATTAGTTTTTAAATGAGGAATAAATAGGGCATTTTTCAACTTAATGTTTTGCTAATATTATTTATGGAGGTGTTAATTTTTACACCATCTTTTGCAATAACATTTGTATCGCTTCCATCGGCTAGTTTAAGGTTGCTTAAAGCATCCTCGGTTTTCACAAATAGTTGTTTATCTTACACAGATGTGATGTACTACCACTATCTAAGCACCATCTGCTAGATCCGTTCACTAAATTTACTCTATTGCTTGTTTGTAGACTAACCTCAGTGGTGAAGTACGCCTCCTCAGCAGTGTTTGCTTTCTGCCTGTCATTTTTCTTTTTGACATAACAGTCTACAGTTTTATGTCCTAGTTTTTACAGTAGTTCCACTTGAATTTGGTCTTCGGCTTACTGTTGGGTTTGGAAGAGCCGGAAGCGTTACTTGAACCTTGTTGTTTTTTTATAAGGGTGTTTCAAAATTATGTACAATAAATTTAGTGACATATTCTTCAGGTCAAAAGAAGACGAAAATGTTCTATAGCACTTTCTCTGGAAACGATTTATTTACGCGATACAGCCAACTAAACCCGTGGCTCTAAATTACAGGAATTGTTCAAAGTGCCCGCCACCAGCTCGCACGCACGCTTCGGCTCGTTGCATGAGCGACCGTCTGATGTCATGGAAAAGTTCGTCGCCAGCATTACGAACGGTTTGGCATGCATTTTCAATTCGTTGTCGCAGATCCATAATGTTAGGAACTTCTGTGCTGTAGACGATCGTTTTCACATGACCCCACAGAAAAAAGTCCAAGGTATTAAGGTCGGGTGATCTTGCAGGCCAGGCTACCGGTCCACCTCGACCTATCCACCGATTCGTGTATGCAGCATTAAGGTATGCTCGCACAACATGGCTGAAATGTGCTGGAGCGCCATCATGCATGAACCACATGTTAGATCTTATCAAAAGAGGAACATCTTCCAGTAATTCTGGCAATGCATTCTGCAGAAACAAAAGATACGTTCGCCCAGTCAATCGTGGCGGCAACACATAAGGGCCAATTAAGTTATTTCCGACAATTCCACACCAAATGTTCACGTAGAAACGCTCTTGATGCGCTCGAGCTCTGGTAACATGCGGGTTAGCATCTGCCCAATGGTGCTGGTTGTGAGAATTTACGATTCCTGTCCGGGTGAAGGTTGCTTGGTCCGTGAAAAGTATCTGGCTGAGACAACTAGGGTCTGCAGCATGAGGACGTTGTATCCATTGGCAAAATCGTTGTCGGTGTGGATAGTCCGTTGGGTTCAGTGCCTGAACTAGTTGCAGGTGGTATGGATGCAAAAGCTGACGGTGAAGAATGCGCCAAACAGATGAGTGCGGAATGTGTACCATGGAAGAAATACGACGGGTGCTTGTCTATGGTTCATCATGTATGATGTCAATTATCACATCCTCCTCATCCGGAGAATGTGCTACAGGCCGCCCTTGTCCTATTTGACGGCCAAAGGAACCACGCTCCCTCAAATGTCTGTCGACAGATACAAATGTTCGGTTATTTGGCCAACGTCTATTCGGAAAGCGTTCTTGGTAGAGTCTTCTTGCTTCCACAGCATTTCCGTCCGCAAGACCATACATTAGGTGCATGTCAGTGTATTCTGCACTGGAATATGTGTACATGACTTTTTTTTACGTAAAGCGTAATGCGTATGTCAAAGCACGCAAACGTTCTGAAATTGATATTCCTAGTGGATGTACAGTAGTGAAACTACAATAATGGAATCAACCGTACACAACTATAGGAACAAACCTAAAGTAGGTTTAAATGGAACAAACCACTCAACCTAGTGTTGGGTGGAAACGCTGGAACTGCTAAAATATCGTCCGCTAACTACCGTGCTTCCCTACTGTATGATATTGGAATTACTCGCAAACAAATCGTTTCCAGACAAAGTGCTATAGAACATTTTCGTCTTCTTTTGACCTGAAGAATATGTCACTAAATTTATTGTACATAATTTTGAAACACCCTGTATATAGCGCACCGTGTTCACCTTGTTTGATCCTCACAGATGGGTTGACTAGATTCGAATATTTTCATTTTCAGACCTTCAGTATTGGGAAGCATGTCACGTGATTCGATTGCTCTTCGAAAGATCTCGAAGCTTGCAGGCAGGCTTCGTAAGAGCATTAGAGACAGCAGCTTCTAGTTAATATCAACGTCCATTGTTTGCAGTTTGTCGATTATTTCGAAGAACTGCGCCATATGAAATTTTACATCGTCTCCCTCTTGCATCTTCTTTTGTAGAAGCTGTTTCAGAAGTATGGCCATTTGTGCGGGTCCTTTTGAGGCATACACGTATTCTATTTTTTGCCAGACTTGTCGTGACGTATCGCATCCACGGACGTGTTTGAGCTCGGATGGGCTCATCGATAGAAGGATGTCTGAACGAGCCTTTGAATCCTGTTTTTTCCATTCGGTGTGCGCGGCTACTTGAGGTGCAGTTGGATTTTCTGGTAGTTCGGGCTCTGGAATTTCTCCTGCTACACAGTTCTACATGTCGTTATTAATTAGTAGAGCTTGTGCGTGGATTATCCATGTATCAAAATTGTCTTTATTGAGCACTTCTAGGCGGGTGGAGTTTATTGTGTTAGATTAAGCCATAATTACCTTTAGAGTTTATCACCAGCGTGGTAGGACGATGACTTCGTCCTTGTCCATCAACGTTCAGCAACCTTCGTGTTGCTTTTTGTGCCCGAAATCGAGTTGCGGCGTTTACACTTTGCATTTTGTTATTTTATCTTAGCCGTGGTGTTCACTGAGCAGTGGTGGCGTGCCCTGGTCCCATAACCGGTTTGGATTTTGTGTGGCACGGCAAATAAAACAGCATAGATTACAGTTCACAGAAAAGGTTTGTTGCATTGAACTTTACACGGCTATGGTCAAACAATAACTGACTTTAGAATATAGAATTACAATGCCGTTACTAAGTAACAAGGTTGCTAACCGCTGCAATAGCATGTGCGGGGAGCGCTCACGTTAAACAAAAGAAATGAGGACATTGTAAATAAAATAAATTATATACTTACCATAAAATTTAAAAAAAAATAAAACATATTCAAGAGAACAAAAAATCCCTCTCTTCGAAAATATGGTATAACATTTACAATAGAAAAATGATGTCGAAATGAACAATATATTTTCGAACAGAGGGACTGTCAAATTTTATATTAAAAGAACAGTAAACACGTTCTGAGTACAACTCGGGAGTAGTGTAGTAATAAATGTAAGAGGATCAACACTGTAAACAAATGCATAAACTCAAAAGCAAAATGAAAAGTCTCTTAGCATTTATAAAAATGGCTGTAAAGTATTAAATAATGAAAAACGAAAAAATTTTGAAATGAAATTTTATGCAAACGGAAAATTTCGAGATAAACGAAATTAAGCATGTTCCTCGAAAATGTAAGAATATCAGTCCGTCTTGTGTAACTTTAGAGGACATACATCTGTCCAGGAGTAAACACTTTGTCTCGGATGTAAATTCCAATTTTTTCCCAGTTTTAGGACATTCTGGCATAATTGAGGCGCTGACATGAGAAAAGTAATAAGTGCCAAAATTCGGTGTTTCCTAGAATTAAAACATTTTGAGCTAATATTGTGCCTATTTTTTCAAATTACATTTCTAACAGATAAAGTGAGCATATATTGTCAATTTACATATTTTTTGTAATAAAATCAGCAATAAAGGGATTGCAAATCTTTTTTTTGCTTCACCTAAAAAGTTTACTTTTTGGCACTTTTACCTTCCCCATGTCAGTGCCTCAATTATCGCAATAACAAACATAATCGGATCGCTAGTTGTAGATGGTTCATACGGAATTGTAAGTCAGCATTAGTCGACGATACTGTTATTCTTGGGATAAACCGTGACGCCAAAATGCTTGCCAGAGTAATAATACGTATGTCCTGAAGTCGTTCCTTAGTGGCCAGAAGTTCAACGACGATAAAAGAAGCCGTTACTACGTGATTGGCATTACAGGGGCAACTTTTTCTGAAGAGGGATACAAAAATTCGTGCCCCGTTATGGTGGGTGCCTTAAAAATGATGGGAGCTATGTAGAAAAATAGTTCAAGGTATGGAGATTTTTTTACTTACTTACTTACTTTTCAAACCCGCTTATCCGTTAGGGTCGCGGGGGCAGCATCCCTATGGAGGATTTCCAGCGATCGCGATCTTCCGCCATCAGGTGCATGTCCTCCCTGGTAATACCCAAGCGACTCGAACCCAGATTCTCCATGTAGTCTAGCCACCTGGTTCTAGGCCGACCCCCTTGGTCTCTTACCCACCGGCTTGAAAAATAACAACTGCCTAGGAAGACCAGTTTGCGGCATCCGTACCACGTGGACATACAAGCGCAACTGATATTACTCAATGCGGAGAAGTAGCGGCTCAACACCTAAAGACTCCCTTATTATGCTGCTGTGCACTCTATCTAGTAGGGTAACACCTGCCACACCTCTCAGAAATCTCATTTCGGCCGCTTGTACCCGCGATCGCACTCTTTCGGTCATTACCCAAGCCTCATGACCATAGGTGAGAATGGGGACAAAGATAGATTTGAAAAAGGAGAGCTTGGCTTTGTTACCCAGCTCGCGTTTCGTTACCACGGATCACCACAGTTCGCGTCTGACACAGCTTGCTGCACCAATCCGAGCATCCAATTCTTTCTCCAATTTTTTTTATAATAATTTTTTTCTGTGTGTATGCTTGCTTTTTTTTTTACTACCAAACGGAATATACTTTTTGAACGTACCTAGTAGTTTCTTCTATCTGTAGTAAGTTATCGAAAGAGCACAATCCTGAACCCAACTGTTTGAAAACCACCAAAGTTCTCCTGAGTAAAGCGAGGCGAACACGTCTTAACCTTTTGGCCAAAAGTTGATGAATTTTCTATTGACGTCAATTGTTGATGAGGGTGAGCATTCGAACATGCCAACAACTTCCCCTCAATCTGTTGATGACGACTCTTCAACTAGAGAACTATAGAGAGCCTTATTCTATGCATGCTCTATAATCTGTATTTACTGTTTTACTTACTTTCAAAAATCGGTACATACCTCTATAAAAACTTACAGCAATCTCCTGTCTTTGCGTAGTCCATGAAAATTTTCTTTTAGCATATTACTATCGTTGTTCGCCATGTTGTTGAAACGACGCGGGAGTCGGGAGAGCCGTAGCAACAAACGGCGCTCCTGATTGGCTGGTCCGCTCAATTTGACTAAATGTAATTAAACTGAATCAACTGCATCGAAGTTGATGTTAATTTCGGCTTCCGATGCAAAAGTTTATGTCAACGAAAGATTGGTCAATTTTGGATTAAAGTTCATACGTGTTCTCTACTCTTTAGCAATTCTAATCGAAAGTTGTCATTTCTGTCAACAGAATCGATGCTCTTATAAACCATTTCACCTAGTAAGTGTTCAACGATGGTGGTATTTATTTTTCGTCGACGTCTTGTTTTTGCCTTTTGTCTTGTTAAAATATTACTACATGTAAAGGCGTTAGAGTCCTCGGTATTTCCAAAAAAAAAACATTGCCCACCACTACATTTCGGTATTGTCTAACGTATCAATTACCAGTACCGATTCTGGTAATGCAAATATTGCCATTCTCTTGAATTGATTCAGTGCCATCCGAATACAAATAAGACGTTTGCGTAATCGAAGTCATCATTATTAAGTAACGGAAGAATGGAGCTACTTATTGCGTTTACAATGTCCGTCTGTCCCCTTCATAATTTCTGCATTTTTCGAGGTAGATGTCACGTAGCGATGATGGCGAAAGCCTTGTTTCAGGTGGAAGTAGCGAGCGCGAGAGCGTCGTCTGCTTCAAACATAAATATGCGCTGCCATCTATTGTTGAAGCAGGTAACATTTTTACCGAGAGCGAAATTTCCAATACAATAAATGGAAAAGGCTCGAAGCGAGAGCGTCGTATGGCTGAGGGCGTGGTGGCGGAAACTGAGCGCGGGAAAAGAGAAAATTCGAGAGAGGTGGACCTGGGCTCAAACAGTAAGGACGTAAATTTATTTCGTCCTAGTCCTTTAAATGCGACGGAAAATTCCTTGCTTGTAACTAAGCATGAACGACGTTCGCTCAGCAAGGAGAGAAGGAGCTCGACAAGTCGGCGTTATATTGCGAATTCCAGTGCTAATATTAATGTGAACTTTTTAGACTTTTACAGTAAACCCCGTTCCAGGAGACTGTGCAACTGAAATCGTTCCAGGATGACGACAGTTTGTGCGTGTTATCGAAGTGTACTACGGAGAGTGCTACGCCAAGGGCCCACAACGAGAGAGAAGGACGCTTTTTCCGACCGGAACCTCATCGATACACAGCCAGTATCGTACTTCGTGCCACGAGTGCCCTGCTCCAGCAAATAGTCATAGCAGAGACGAGTGTTACCGAATTTTTACGCATCCCATTCACGACTTCAGTAGCGAGAAGTGTGACTGTATTTTACGGACTTCCCAACGAAGCAGTTCGACTGTTCAAAGCGGAATTCACCGCCCTCGAGGAAGCAAGCGACGAGCCATTTTGCCTCATCGCCTCGTGGACCATAATAGCCTTCGGCTGCATTGGCCCGTGATTCAGGTAGGTCTACCATTCTCTCTCTTATTCCAATAAAACCGCTCAGTCTTATGCTCGTTAAAAAGCATTGAAGCCTCCGCGGCGCCCTATTCGTTAGTCATTAGTTTTCTTACCAAAGATAGCTCAATTAATAGAGTTTGCGTTGCGACTAATTCTTTTTGTTTGTTATAGTGCCGCCCGCAGCGGAGCCTAGTACGCCTCGCGTTGCCGTTTTCCCTGACGGTGGGCAGGCAGCCCTTTTCCAGCTTTGCAATGAGCCAGCCAAACCGATGAGCGAAGTCATCGGCAGCCTCGGCCGAAAATTGAGCATTCTTACCGGACCAGGAGATCGGAGCATCTCGCTGGCGTATATAGAAATAAGAGACTATATAGTTCAGCTAATAATTAATTAAATTATTAATTTATGACTCGTGCACTAGCTTCGTTTAGTGTAAGTTCTTAGAAATTGTTTTGGTCCGCATCTAGCAGCATCATTTCATTGTGAGGCAATTTGCCCTTTCCAGTTATTTAATTTCAATCATCAAATTGGTCTCTTTAACTTTTATTGGGATTTGTATTTAAACTATATCCTTAAGGTCTACGCACCCACCCGTTACCATCGTGTTAGAGGGTAACGTCAATATTTATTTATTTTGGTTACTAAATAAATATATTTTTATTACACAATACTGTAATTCTGTGTCATAAGCTCTTTTTGGACTTTAGCCAAATTTCTTCCACTGCGTAACACCAAATTCTGCGTGACAGTAGATGGTTGAAATTCGAAATGCAGCTAATTCCATTGAAACGGTAAGGAGCATAATGAAAAATAGCAAAACGCATTTAGGGGCTCCCTTAAGTTGCGCCTTGACGTATTTTTTTATGACAATCGGTTGTTATGGGCATGTGTACCTTCATTATTTAGTTTG
>JAHWFO010039273.1:33992-142280 GCA_023313115.1 Rhysida immarginata | reverse complement strand
GTTCAGTAGTTTTCAAGATATGGACTGATATAGCTAAGCGATAGTGAGTTTCCTTAAAGTCAGTTTTTTATACTCTGTTTAACCTTGTTTTGAAGTCGGTTAAAAAACACTAGAAAAGACCTACAATATTTTTAAAACAATAGAAAAACTCAGAAATGTCTATCGATATTTTTCTTTAATTAGCTACGAGCTCATTTTTTCTTCCTTGTATTGTTTTTTCACTGCCCTCATTCCTTCCTTTTGTGGCGTCATCAGCGCATAGTGTCCGGGCCTTGTTATCTAGGAGGCCTTGGTCAATGCCTCACCGCGAGTCCGCGGATTTGCGGGCGATATAGGTAATCCTACGTCGTATTAAACAGGTGTAATTTCATATTATTCGACGTCTGTTATATATTTTGCTGGCGTAATTCCATTAATGCTCACTCTAATATCTTTGCAGCTTCTTTTCGGAAAAAAACTACATAGAGTTGGACACGTGGAAAAAAACTGGTTAGGATGGAAAAAATATCCTGCTCTTTTCAAAATTAAATATTACTCTTTCTATTTGATTACGTTTCCTGTTCCCTGCTTTCTTCT
This sequence comes from Rhysida immarginata, assembly GCA_023313115.1. NCBI lineage: Eukaryota > Metazoa > Arthropoda > Chilopoda > Scolopendromorpha > Scolopendridae > Rhysida > Rhysida immarginata. Next base: position 141,704 of record JAHWFO010039273.1, on the reverse strand, counting down.
TACGACACTTACTTAACTCGAACGGGTTTCATTTGCACGCGATTTCAGTTGAACATAATGTTGAAGCACTGCTTCATTTTCAACCAGCACGCGCTTCTTAATTGCGGTAGGGAACGCTATTTTTATATAGGAAATTAATTTCCTCGTCCTGGGACGATATGGGTGGATCGTGTGGTCTTAACACAATTCCTGATTAAATGGTTGCTCTACCAATATCTATACCAATTAATTGAGCCCTTATATTATTTTTGCTTCATTTCTTTGCAATTAATTTTTCAGTTTCTTATTATCTTGTGTAGGTTTATAAATTTAATTTATGAGGGCGAAAAACCGAATGATTTTTGTTATTTAAAACTTCTACTTTATATAACATAGGAGGGTAGCCCAGAAAATAATGCACCACAATTTTTTTCTCCGTCCCCAACAATGGTACGAATGCGACACTTGAGATATGCAATTTTTGAAGTTTTCGGAGTGCGCGCGCAAAGTTTCTGTTTCTTCTGACAGATAGCGTACGTGCAGCAATGGAACAACATGGCGTCTGTAAGTGATCTACGTTACAAGCAACGTGTCGTCGTTGAATTTCTCACGACACGGTTGGAAACATTCACAAATGTTTATGTGCAGTTTATGGAGCATCAGCAGTCGACAGAAGTACACATGAACGTTACAGAGCGTTAGCCGCTGGGCACAGAGGATGAGGCCATCAGAAAGCGGTTCGGCGGAGCTCCAAGATTTGCCGCGGTCAGGGCGGCCACCCTCGGCTGTCACATCTGACAAGATGCAGCGTGCTGATGCGCTCATTCGTCAGGACCGATGCAGAACGACTCGGCAGTTGGCGCTGGAGCTGTCAATCAGCAAAGGAAGTGTGGGTGAAACCATCTGTGCTCTTGATTAAACTAAAACGTGTTCACGATGGGTTCCGCGCTGTCTTACGGAAGAATACAAAGCTCTGAAAAAAAAAACATTTCTTCTGAGTTGTTGCAACGTTTTGAAGCTGAGGGGGAAGACTTCTTGTCCCGGATTGTGACAGCTGATGAAACCTAGGTGCACTATTTTGAGTCCGAAACAAAATGACAATCGATGGAATGGCGCCATCCGCACTCTCCACAGACGAAAAAATTCAAAGTAACTGCTTCTGCTGGTAAGGTCATGATCACTGTGTTTTGGGACTGTGATGGTGTCATACTCATTGATGTGATGCCGAGAGGCAGCACCATTAATTCTGAGGCACATGTGAAGACATTAACCTAACTCAAGAAGCGCTTCCAGCGACCTGGACGCCATAACAACCCAGCTTATTGTTTGCTTCAAGACGATAACGCTCGCCCTCACACGAGTTTGAAGACCTCGGAACATATTACGAAACAGGGTTGGACAGTGTTACCCCATCCACCCTACCGCTCTGACCTACAGCCCTCAGACCTAGCGCCATTCGTGGAAGGCATTTTGAGGATGACGAAGGGGTGATTCGCACAGTGAAGACATGGCTGCGTGAACAGAACAAGGACTGATACCGACAGGGCATACACGCCCTTGTGTCTCGCCGGAAGAAGGCCATAGAACGGGATGGAGATTATGTGGAAAAATAGGGAGTGTAAAAGAAACACCATTCTTTCGTGTGTATAAGTTTCATTGTGTTCAATAAATAATTGTTGAAGAAATATGAACTCAATTTAATTTCTTGAAATATAAATTATAGCATGAGGGGGCCACATTGAACATTTATAACCTCTATTTGTAAACTTTAGAACCGGAGATTTCTATGCATCCGGAATCGAAAAGTTGGTTGATCGTTCGGATAAATGTTTAGGGTCTCGTCCGGCACCGGCTATAGCCGTGTTGCTTTTGTATAGGTGGTGTAATAAATGGCCATACCGTGGAAGTGCAACTTACTTTTTGATCTCCCCTCGTAGATTATTCATAAACAATTAATATTTCAAGAAATAAAATTCCAAGTCGCAAAAAAAATTCAAGTCGCAAAGTTCGGCCGGGAAGGTTATGCTTACGTGTTTTCTTGTTTCTGACGGTCCTCTGCTTTTGGAGTTTATGGTACCCAAAATCCGTATTAATGCTATCGCATACACCAAAACACTGCAGAACTTGCGTCAAGCTGTGAAAAACAAGCGTCTTGGTAAGCTCAGTGATGGGGTGATCCTCCTCCAGGACAATGCTAGGCCACATGTTGCGATACTGGTGCAGAAACCAATAAACAAAATGCGGTGGCAATTTCTGTCACCCTTCCCTATAAGCCGGACCTCTCACCATGTGATTTTCATGTGTTTGGTCCTTTAAGGAAGGCACTGAAAAGTCGACGATTCGCCAATGATGAGGAGGTTAAGGACGCTGTTCGGGCATGGTTCAGAGAGCAGCAGAAAACAGACTTTTTTGCGGACGGTATTAGCCGATTGATGCCCCAGTGGGAGTCCTGTATTGCGGCAGGTGAAGACTCCCTATTTTTTAGGACTGCGCGCCTATAATAGTGACTATAAGATGTTCTTATTTCTTATAAACAAAGGTAAATATTAATACTTTCATTTAATCCGTCTCAGTGCCCTTTGAACCACTTTCATTTGAATATGCCTTATATTTTCAATTTTTTGGAGCTTTCTAATATTATATAATTTTCTGTTCTATCAATTTAAGTGTTAACGTAGGTCTCTCCGAAAGTAATTTTTTTACGTTGTTCAACGATGTCAAAGGCCGATGTTGATGATATAGTAGAGGTGGAATCTTTCCCTAATACTCGTTTAAAGCTTGTTGCCGTGCGATAGACAATAGCAAAGGGGCAGTCTGAAAAAACGGCACCTGACAAGAAGTTCGTATGAAGCAAATGTGTGTAATCGTATTCCTCTATGCGGAAAAAATTGCATTTTAAGCAGTTATCGATGTATGCTTAACCTTTACGGTGATCAAAGAGCGAAAGTTAGCACTGTGAGGCGACGATGATGCGTTTCAGCAATGATAATACATTAGCAACGTGAAAGACATATTGGCATGCAGGATCTTGTTCATGCCTAGCGAAAATTCTTTTGATGGTGATTATGAGGAGAAATAGTATTATGTAGCTCAGAAAATATTCTGTAGTTCTATATTGTATATTGTGTTACTGTGCTTTTGTACATGTTGTTTCATGGAATAAATGGAAGACATTACTTTCGAAGCGAACCTCGTAAAGAAAACGATATCGACGAATAGACACCACAGTTTTATGAAAGAAATAGAAGAAAAATATCCTCGCCATCTATGGATTATTTTACAATAAAAAAATTTGCAACATTTGAAATACCGATAATACATTGATTTCTTTGTTTATGGTCACATAAATTTAGACGTTTGATTGCAGAAATTAAAACTGCACAAAAATTCCTTATTAAATTTTTCTTCTTTCAGTCAAAAAAAAAACAAAACAAACTTCAGACAATTAAAGCTCTTTTCCTGTCTACTTATTTGTATTGATTTACCGTTTACGTCTTATCGTCATTTACCGTTTATGAAATTTACTTACAATTTGAAATAGTAACTCAATCAACCTTCACTGGATTTTTAAGTCAAATTAAAATAATGCCAGATTCTTCGAATAAAGTTAAACAATCGGATCGTCTCAGGTAAAGTCTGTCTTGAACGAGTTCCTTTTTTCAACTTTTCTCTTTATCTTTAAGGAGAAACTCCACCGTCAAGCATATTGATTTAAAGGGTTTCTTAAAGACAACCGAGTTGTCACGGTTGAAAGCCCAATGGGAGACGGGAACCTGGCCCGCAGATCGAGAATTTCTCCACTCCAAACCATCAGAAAGTTGATGAACTCACAAGTAAATAATAATAATTATAAACTGGAGATGCTTGGAGATGCTCTCCAAGCATAGGTAATTTTCCAATTTTTCAATTGTTCCCGTCTCCAATTGGGCTTTCAACCGTGACAACTTGGTTGTCTTTAAGACACCTTGAGACAGCTGTCCGTGGTGTCTGCGATAGCCCAATCGGTAGAGGCGTCGGCCATGATAGTCGAGCTTCCTGGTTCGAATCCGGGTCGCAGAATTTTTCCTTCCATTTTTCAATTGAAAAATCATTACCTATGCTTGGAGAGCATCTCCAGTTTATAATTATTATTATTTATCTCAGTACTACTCACAAAATATCCATTGAGGTTGTTTTTCCGGTCGTTCGAGCTCATTATCGCCCCGGCGTGTTGCCTTCAAGCTGTCATTCCTGCACAAGAACGTTGTTGAGCTGTCTCGCGTAGACTCCGTCGAAGTTTGACCTGGAGGGAAAGCTACAAAGAATAACCAACTCTAACATAAATCTATTGTTCACTAAAAGTTTCCTAATTTACCGAACGAGGCGGTGTCACTCAACTCGAGAGTCCCAAAAGGCTCGCTGCTCCACCGGATGGAATCGTCCATCTTCATCGCAGGCCAATCCAAGTTGTCATTGAATGCCTTAGTCAATCGAACATCTTTTCCGACAGCGAAAGTGTGATTTAGATCTCCCCCTCACCTTCATTGATCAAACAGTCCGATAAATTTCAGATAACACCTGCCACAGAAAGTTGATGCAGATAAAAATAGTCCCACCAAGGCACAAAGATTATGCAGACATTGTGCGTGGATGCAGAGAAAATTCGGACATTGTTCCAAGGGACATCGCCTACGCAATAATTCCAAGATCAATGCAGTATAATTAATTTCATAATGGCAGTATGCTGAAGATATCTTTGTGAGTAAGGTACGCAGGTTTGAAGGTCTAAATTAACACTGATAACGTATCATTTATGCATTTGTCATGGTTGAACCGTTGAAAACAGAGATCCTTAATCCTAACGAAATGCGACAACAAGCAAAATTCCCATAGCAAAGTTGATGTGCCAAAAATATCCGTGGCGCCCTCTCGTAACAAACGCTGAAATGGCAAGAGAGTATTCGCAAGTGTCGTCATCTTGTAACTAACCATGGCCGACTAACAATGCTTCTTTTATTAATTAAATAGAAATGAACTCTTTTTGATTTCTTTCTTAGTTTCTTTAATTATTGATTTAATTTAAATAATTTTCCATATGTAAGGGACATGCCGTATCTTACAAATTGAAATATTTAAAAATATCTGCCTTGTCGCCGTTGTCGTCTGCTTTCAGTGCTCTGAAGACGTTTTGATTACGTCAGATATCATCAAGACCTACAGCGCCATCTGGCAACACCCGTGCAACTAACCTGCGCAGAAGAAAGCTGCGCGAACCATTTCGCATATACGGATTGTCGCATCTCGTTAGGATTAAGGATCTCTGGTTGAAAAGGATCTCGGAAGACGACGACCGGAAACAGAAGAGGCTATACCATTTCAACCTATTTGATGCAGTGACTCCCATGGAGAAAAGAATCAGCTATAAACGTATGGTACTTTTTGAAGTTACAGAGAAGAAAATAATTACCCTTATCAGAGTGTGACGACTTTCCCGACATACAGTAACACTTTATCAGGTCGGGAAAGTCTTTGGCCATATACACTAGCAAGGAAACCCCACGAAGTTGTCCGAAAGCACTTTTTTTGCGCGCAAGCATATCTTGGAAGCGATGGCGTTGCGCAGCGGCAGTAGCGCTCCGGAAGTGAAAAGTTCAAAAAACATGGCGGTAAGAGGGGGGGGGGGGCATAATCGTTAGCGGCGGGCATGGCGGTCGCAAAAGAATTGCAGTTAAAGCACTGTTATTAAGCATAAAAACTTAATTTTGCTGTACAATTATTCGTCTCGAAATAATTTATAAGATGAGGTTAACATCCATGAATACTATTTTTATTTAAAATTATAAAGCACCGCGATACATACCCCTTCACCAAAGCAACGTATTATTCGACGTTGCACATGAAGCCAGCCCCTGACGGGAAAATTTACGAAGATTACCATTAATTAATAAAATGAAATAACAAATTAAGAAAATGGTTATTAATTACTATACACATTTTTTACTGGAAGGCAATTAGCTAACTGTAAAAATCTATTTTTAAAAATTAAGTTTGGTTAGAAACTTGAGAAGCCATTCAATTGTAGTCTGCTGTCTAACTCCATTGATTTTATGCCAGGTGATTCGTGCTTATTGCGGAGTAGTGGAAGAAAGAAGTTCCATTAAGCGCATTAATACACATACACACACGGATTTAATAATGAAGTCCTTATATGGCTAGATATGCTCAAATTTTTTTCGTTAACGCAAGTTTATTTTGAAAGAAACAAAATTTCGCACTTTCTTATTTGCAAGAATCTATTAGTAGCTTCAGATGAGTAACATATTTCAATTTGGTGGAAATCTGTGACATACATGTTCCAGGGTTCCCTTATAAGTGGCCAGATTATTATGACCACCTGACGTTTGTAGGCAAATTAGCTATGATTTCGCGCTGAAGTTGCCAGAGGGCCAGACCATTATAAATAGGGAAGCAGGTTGTTTACCACGACAGGAGAAGTGATTTGTTTCTGAAGAAATGGGTAAACGACGAGATTTAACAGCCCTTGAACTTGGGATGATTGTTGGCGCTCGGAGCAATGGAGCGAGTATCAGCAAAAGAGCTGCATTCGTTAAATGTTCAAGAACAGCTGCTCTCAAAGTGTTTAAAGACTGGACTGTCAGCCGGAAAACTGGATCTGAACGAGCGATTTTGGCCGTCAGCGACTAGTCAATGTTTGGGCAGACCGGAAAGAGGCAATGTTGGTACAAAACAACAAAAGAGCAACATGTCATCAAATTACTGCAAATCTTAATCAGGGATTCTCTCAAAATGATCTGCATCTTGTGGGATCTGAATCGTATGGGCTCCTCTGATCGCAATGTTCACCGTACACGGCATCGTATGATATATGGAAGCTGAAAGCCTGTTCGAACACCTTTGCTGCCTGCAGTTAACAAAATAAAACGTCTCCAAATCTCACAGGAACGCAAATATTGGACAGTCGAGCATTGGATAAAAAGTCACGTGGTCCGATGAATCATGTTTCCAGTCACATCATGCAGATTGCAGAGTGAGAATTTGGCGGAAACAGCATGAAAGCATGGACCCTAAACCATAACTCTTCAAGCTACAGGGGTCCACGTTATGGTTTGGGGGATGTTTTCCTGGCATGATTTGGGCCCTTTAATTCGTTTGAAACAATGTCTGTATAGAACAACATACCTAAGTATCGTTGCTGATCAAGTTCATTTTATCATATCGATGGCTTATCAATGGAGATGGCTTCTTCCAACAAGACAAAGCTCCATGCTCCTGTGCTTAGATTGCAGTGTAGCAATTATAAAGAACACTTTACCTTGCTTAGGTGGGGGGGCCCCCCCCCACAATCACCAGTTCTCAATCCAACTGAGCATTTGTGGAGCGAAGTTGAAAGAGCTATCAGGCAGCTGGTTCCACAACCATCAAATTTCACACAACTGGACAGTGCTAATCATCAGGCATGACCTTTCATCATCACGTGGACTCAATGCCAAGAAGAATCGCCGCAGAATTGAAGGCAAAAGGTAGCCCAACGAAGTACTGATAGGGTGGTCGTAATAATCTGGCCACTCAGTGTATATTAATAAAAGTCAATATGTGTCTGTATGTTTATTCGCGATAATATCTACAACCGCGAAACCAATAGGCGTCAAACTGTTCATGATACTTTAACATAGTTCGGGAAAGTTTTTCACTACTTTGCCTTGGATTTTAAGCACGGGTTTTATGCAACAATATAAATTTCATTTTTTAAATTCAACAATAATACTATCTGCAACAATAAACTCAAGTCAACAATGAAACCAACAATTCACTCTTATACTGAACATTATTTAAATTAAAGGAATATTATGACGATCCACAAAGCGTAAGGACAGTCAATAAAAGCAGCGAGAATCAATTTGGATTCCGGGCTTTTCACATGGACACCTATAGCATGTTCACGCATGGGTTCTACAGAATACTTTTTCATTTATGCTCCTGGTGGATAAACAAAAATATTGTCTACAAATGAATCTTCGTAGAAATACTGCATTAAATTTTTAAGTGTATATCGATATTTATTCCATTTTTTACATTTTCAAAAATTAGCCCAATGTAAAAAAATAATAATAATTTAATTATTCAAAAATTTACCTAAACAAATTTTCCCCTTATTCAACCAACCAGAACTACTTTAAATGGATGAATAGGGTTTTTATAGGAGTAATGACTTGCAGCGCGGTTGCGCGCATTTTATAGAGTGGAAAAAAAACCCACACATTTTTCATGCAGGGTGATCCATTTAAGTGTAGACTTGCAAATATCTCGAAAGCAACGCATTGTACGAAAAAATGTCCAAAATCAAAAGTGAATTAGCCAGAACATTATCCCCCCTGCCCGCCTTTTGTGGGGGGGGGGGGGGGGAGGGTAACTTTGAAAGCTTTAATAAGAACCTCTATTTTTAATACTATATTCAGATTGTACACAATGTTCGAGAAAAGTTTTATTCTTGGTGTTTTTAGGGTTCCATACGTCCGAATGAAAAATGGAACCCTTATAGGATCACTCCTGTGTTTGTCTGTCCGTCTGTCACAGCCAATTTACTCCGAATCTACTGGACCGATTAAGTTGAAATTTGGTACACCTTTGAATTTCTGTGACCTAAACACGGAAGTGTAACGTAAATAAATGAATTTTGAATATGGGGGTCACTTTTGCGGGGCAAATTAGAAAATTAAAAAAAACGTTTTGCAAACTGTATCGTGTGACATATCAAATGAAAGGGCTTGTTGTGAGGGTCTCAAATAATTTTTTTTATAATTTTAAAATAACTAGTTTTAAAGTTATTTAAGAAAAAAGATGAAAATTGCCCATTCCCCCCACCTTATCTTCGAAACTACTGAGCCTAAAATTTCGAAAAAAATAGAGAAAATAGTTCTTTACTTATAGATTACAGGAAAACCTATAAGAAGTCTATGGTCTTAAAATAACAGGGTAAATCTCTCAATATTGTGTATCTTCAGCTATTCCTGAAACTGAAACTGATACTGAAACTGTTTTGTTCAAAATAAAAATAAGAAATTAAAAAATATAAATATAATGAACGTAAATACATTAGGAATAAAAGACAAACATAAAATAAATGAGTAGTTTATCGATAATGATCTTATATATAAAATGCTAACTCCTCCTACTCCATGCCCTTGTCCATAGTGCCGAGCAACAATCCAACCTTTATTGTTTCCAACAAACAAAAAACATTGATTGTTAAAATTCGAATAAATACTGACGTCATAGATTTTTATACTCGCAGCCGAAATTGGCTACGTTTTTTACTACAGTAGCGCTCAAAAAAATAGTACACTTTATGTTTTATCATTATAACTTCTAAAGTATTGAATTTTAATTAAAGAATTTGTAATAATATATAGACTGCATAAACATTTGAATATTGAAAGAAATTCAAACTCTTTAGAGTTAATTAGTATTTGAAGACTCATCCATTATTGATAGAGGTGAGTTATTATCCAGTAAGATATGAAACTTTTTTTCTTCTAAAATCCCATTAAGTGATTAGAAATTAGCCTTTGTTTTCCTTTGCCGCATAAAATAGTACACACTGAGTTTTATGTAGATTTTTCTCATATTCTCTATATTGATGTTGACATTTTGCTGTTGCTGACAATATTTAACATGTCGCTTCGAGTTCATCTGCCATCTTCAATAAAAAAGCACATTATAGATGCAATCAACAATGGCAACTCGTACACCTCAGTTTCGGAGTAATTTCAAGTTCCAAAGTCCACGGTAGCAAGAATTTTTCAGCGTTTTTGCACGCAAGGATATGTAACTCGTAAGCGAGGGTCGGCCGACCAAAATCAACAACTCCACGAGAAGATAAAGTCTTGATACGGCTGTCTAAGGCTGACCCGAAGAAAACTGCAGTTGACCTTAATAACGGAATGGCAACCTTCCATAATGTTAACGTAGTGTGAGTACCACGAAAAGATGTCTGAGGGATGCAGATTTCTTTGGCAGATGTCCCGTGAAAAAACCTTTGATCTCCAAGAAGAACCGGATAGCCCACCTCAAATTTGCCAAAGATCATTTGAAGTAGACATCCAAAAAATGGAATAAAGTGCTTTTTAGTGATGAATCGAAGTTTTTACTATTCGGGTCTGATGGTATCCAGTACGTACGCCGTCCTGCAAACCATAGATTTGATCCAAAATACCAATTACCAACCGTTAAACATGGTGGAAGATCCACTATGGCATGGGGTTGTTTCAGTCATAAAGGGGTAGGCCTGCTGATAAAGATCGATGGAATAATGGACAAAGTAGTATATAAGAATATCTTAGAGCAACATATGCTTCCTTTTGCCAAAGCAAGTATGCCTCGTGGATGGATTTATCAGCAAGACAATGATTCCAAACATACCGCTTGTGTGATCAAAGGCTGGTTCAAGTCAAAGAAGGTACGAAATCCTATTGAGCATATGTGGGAAGAATTAGACCGCAGCTGCAAGTCACAGAAAGCACGAAATTCACTGGAACAATTTGAAATTTTATGAAAAGAATGGGAAAAAATTCCAATGGCCAAAATCACTAAACTAATTGATTCAATGCCAGCCCGCTACAAAGCTGTTATTGATGCAAAAGGTTTTGCAACAAAATATTGATCTGCTAACTCTTTTTTTTTTCATTGTATTTACTTCATTTTTGGGATTTTTTTTTGCGTGTGCACTATACGATTTTTGTATTTTGGCAGTTTAATGGTGTCCTCGCAAATACAAATAACAGTGACCTTATTTCTAGTTTTTCTTTTGTATATTTATATAGATAATATGTATACAAAGTTTAGTTATATGTTCTTAATTTTTGAAAGTATTATAGCAATAAACATGAAAGTGTACTATTTTTTGAGCGCTACTGTATATCTACTATCATTAAAAAGAATTCGCGCTAGATTAAATACAGTAGGAAAATCAAATTAAAATCCTAAATAAGTAATTTTAGCTATTTTATATTATTAAATTAAATTTAATTTTTATTTACATTTTAATAAAAACCAGTTGAGAATGTGTGGTACTGCATTGCCAGAACGATGTAATTAATTAAAAAAATCGTTACTGTATTGGCAAAGTCGGTCGGTCAATTCTTCAGGTTTTATTTATAGATAGTCCAGGGGGTGGGCATTGTGAATGCCTCCAATTCAAAGCATTTGGTGTTCAATTCTTAACCGTATATAAATCTCCAAAATGCCTTCCGAAAATTGCCGTCGAATATATTAAGAATGCTATCAGTGACAACGAATGTATAGCAGGAGGCTTCAATATTAATTTTAAGGACAGATCAAAAAATGAAATATCAGAATACCTTCTATCACTCGGTCTTAGTCCACGTATTCAAGAATTTACAACAGGACAGAATTCAGCAATAGACAATATATTCAGCAATTTTCCTCCACAATACTTTTTTTAGTTACCACAAACAAATTTGGGTCAGATTTCAAAAAAAATATGGTAGATGACATATTCATCGTACGGAACTCTCTCCATGCGAGTTCGACTCGCACATGTCCATTCATTTCAATTGATCCAACCGTTTAGGAGATAGAGGCCCTGAAAGTGTGGAACTTTTAAAGTTTTGAACCCAATTTTATCGAAGAAAACAAAGATACAGGATGCCTATTCTACTTTTTAATGGTCTTTAAGAATCCGAAGTCAGAGTTTCAAAAATCCAATATTTTTCAATACACACGCACAGACTCTGCCTCCATAGGACTGCTGCCCCCAAAACATTTCTCGAATATTGTGTACAATCTGAATATACCATTAAAAATACAAGTTCCTATTTAATTGGATTTTCAAAGATTTCAAAGTTACCTCCGCCCTCACAAGGTAGTGAAACATAATTTGTTTGTGAGTGTGTTTGTTTTGTTTGTTTGTTTCTTATACAAATCATAATATTTATACATACGAGGTGTGTACAAAAAGTATCGGAGCTATATTTTTCCTGCCTAAACGAATGAACCGCAGGTTTTTTCCTCTGGCGAGGAGGTGTAGATGACAGTTTTATTCCGTTCTTGAATAAATTTTGTACACTTGATCTTTAAAGCAAGCGGAAGGTCAGTGCTTACCTGAGATTTCGAAAAAATAATATTTATCGATATCAATCGATATTCAGAATGATAACAGGGCTACTAATAAGGGGTATCTCATGATCAACAATGCAAGGCAGTTTGTACAACAAAAGGACCATCGTGTTTGTATCAACAATGGTATCAACAAGCAATTCCCCATCAATGTATATCTAATTACTGACAATGCAAGGCAAAGTTTGTGCAATTTAAATAAATTAAATCATGTAATGAAGATTCCATCCCAAAACTGCGAATTATAAAACAAAAAAATTGTATTTGTAACAGTGCATAGAATTCCTGTTGTTCGGGCTTTTCTTAGAATTGATAGTTCTTAGTACTTAACATTTTCTAGAAAAGCTTTAAAAATGAACAGTGACTGGAGATAATGAAGAGTTAGCAGACTATTGAGAAAAAGTGGAAAGACGACAGAGGAAGCACTCCTTTAGCTCCGTGCTGTATTGAGCAAATGGTAAGCAAGTAAATAGAAGAATCGGCGACTGCTAGACTACACAAAGTGATGAATGCCCAAGTTTTGCTTCTCAAAGCAAAGTGTCTCACCAACAATTGCATGGAACAACAATATATCTCATGACTAACAATGCAAGGCAAACTTTTTGCAATATAAATAACTTTTATCAAGGCATGTAATGAAGATTCCATTCCACTCTGCGAATTATACAACAATATTGCATATATAGAATTCCTGTTGTTTAGGCTTTTCTCAGAATTTGAAAATCTTTAAAATGAGCAGTAACCGGAGATAATGTTGAGTGAGGAGAATGTCGAAAACTGAGCAAGCAGTGACTGACCCAGTGGTCATCGAAGTTCCCAGGCGACTAATGACAATGCAAGTATGTCCACAGAAGAAACAGTGACTGCTAGACCACAACAAGTGATGAATGCTCAAGACATCGAGAGCAAAATACGAATTGCAACAAAAGATTACCAAGTAATGAATAAACCCACACACATTGCTGGAATTGCAGAGCACAAAGACACAAACGATCATGTAAATCGACCGCCAACCGAGAAGAGATTTGTATCGCCAAAGTTCACCACAGCAAGGGGAGTGTACATCTAAAGTAAGATTACGCGGCCAAGAAATTATTTAGGCTAGCTGTGCTATAGTTGGGAGCATTTTAAATTTTGTCGTTTTTTCATTATGACTTTTTACTGTATTAATTCTAATTTTTTTCATATGTTCATTTTTACTGTAAATTCACATTCAGATATTGCAAAATTTCAAAATATCAAAAAAATAAAGACTTAGCAACACCGGGGATATGAACTAGAAAGTTTGCACACTTGATCTTCAAGCAAGAGGAAGGTCACTGTCTCCATGAGATTTCGAAAAAATAATTATCATATATAATCGATATTCAAAATGATAGCAGCGCATACTAATAGGAGATATCTCGCTAACAATATGCAATGACCAACAGTATATATCTCATGATCAACAACAGTATATACAGTATAGGCCGGCCGTGTTGTATCAAAAATGGTGATAGCAACACAGAATTCTAAAAGTGACATGGTAATAAATATAAAAATTAGAGAACGTGTACCAGGTTCAATCAATCAAATAGATATACTGTATATAATGGAAATTTGATCTCAAAACTGATCATTTTGTAAAATTTATTAACAAAAAAATTTTGAGGACACACAACTTACATGCTTACGTCGAGGATGTGATGTTCTTTGGGCTTTCTAATTTTCTGATTAAAATTTCAAATTCTGAGAATCAGCAATCAGAATTTGTAACAACACATAGAATGTCTGTCGAGCTTTTCTTAGAAATGATAGTTTTTAGAATAGCAGATTTCATTGCTCAGTGAGTGTTCATTTTGCCTATTTTTTTCAAAATAGCGTCTTTGTATTCTTTTACAAATGTTCGTGTTTAACCGGAAAAATGATTAAAATAGTTTAGACTCTATAAGAAGGCAGTAGGGATGTTTAGAGGCAGTCTACTGACAAAATGACCCCAAGTTCCATAATAGTGTTTTAGCCGCACGTCAGACTTCACCTTTTTAGTTTTCAAGAAATAGTCAAACTTACCTATAAATCATTCTAGTGCTAGGTGCTAAAATGAGGTACAGAGGCAGAACTTAGAACATTATAAAAAAAGATTTCATTCAATAGAGTGGAAGTGGTTAATACCACCATAATAGGAATAAATGTAAATAATGTAAATGTGAGCACAAACACTACTTGACGAACATGGGCCGATGTCACAAAATGAAGAAAATCACTACTCCGACAATGGAGGGAAATAATCTGCTCCGACTATTTATTCGAGAGCGCAGAATCTATGGCACAATAGGGAGAAATATCAAAACATAAACATTGAATATCCGCCATCTTTTGAGGGCATCGAGACCCATGGCTGCCATGGCTCTGAACTTATCCCATTGTTATACAATACATCCAAACACGCAGCAACTCGTTACCATCGTTATACAATAACAAGTCGGGCAAAAATGGCGCACTTCGATGAGTAGCAGTATAGGATTGACTTCCTCTTGCCCTCAAAAAATGGCAGCTGTACCCGTCATTCAGTGCGAAGATATTTTCCCCTATAAGATAACAACTGAAGAGGCTTGCTTTCTGGAGCACAAAACGACATACAGGAGTACGACGATTTAGACGTTCTCGAAACGTTGCACTGGTATGTACAATTTAATAGCATACAACGTTGGGCCAACTCTGGCCAAAACATGCAGGACGTGAAACTCTCAACATAATAATACATAGGTAAAAAGACAAATGGATAACCACGCACACAAGAGAGTTTAATTTCTTACGACGTACATTTCAGCTGCTAAGCAACCATCTTCAGGTACTGTAGCAGAAACGCAGGTCTATATACAGAAAAGGAACCAATAGCAGCCCAGAACTAATTTGCTAATTGGCTGTTGGACGCCTTACAAAGGTCAAAGGTCAGATAACGAAAAGGATTACATAATATAAAATGGGAAACAATGGCAATCTACCAACATATTAGTTATTGGTTGTCTTACATAGCCAACGAAGAACAAAGTACAAGACAAAATACACAGTCCGGTCACATTAATGTGACCACCCACCCCCTACGTTCAACATCAGCGGAAAATGGTTACGTCCAGAAGGTACGTACCAGTATCAGAGGTGGGGGATGTCAGAGGAAAGCAGAAAACGTTGCAATTGTTGAATGTCATTGCGAAACATATCTATTTATCCGAAATCCAAAAGAGCATGGCCATCGGCTTTCGAGGCAAGGGCAGCGGTATTTCCGAAACTGCTAGTTTTGTGAACTGTTCGCGTGCCGCCGTGGTGAAAGTGTACCGTGCATGGCAGAATGGCAATACTCAAAATCAGCGACGTGCCAAGTGGGGGCACCACGGGCCATAGGTAACAGAGGTGAACGACGGCTACGGAGATGCGTGCAAGCGAACAGACGTGCAACCGTGGACCAACTGACCTCCCAGGTGAACAGGGGCTATCAAACGTGTATCCTCAACGACAGTTCATCGAACGTTACTGCGTATGCGGCTCCGCAGCAGACGGCAGGTTCGTGCACCAATGCTGGCGGCTGTTCAAAGGCGACAAAGACTGACATTTGCACGCCAGTACCGCAACTGGACAGCAACAGAGTGGCGAAAGGTGGCTTTTTCCGATGAATCACGGTTTATGCTCCATCGGACAGATGGGCGATGGCGTGTACGACGTTCAGCGTCAGAAAACAAGCACTCTGCAATACGTGCCGCAAGGGTCCAGGCCGGAGGAGGCAGCGTTATGGTCTGGGGAATGTTTTCATGGCATTCCCTGGGTGCACTCATCATTGTGGACGGCACCATGGTTCAATGGCAGTACGCACCCCTACATACAGATTGTGTTTCCTCAGCACGATGGCATCTTCCAGCAGGACAATGCGAGGTGCCATACAGTTTTTCCTTTTTCTATCATCTGCTGGTTTTAATGTGGTCCAAAAGGAAAAACTAGATTGTGCTGCCATTCAACAAATCCCTCAATGGAGGGTTCCAATAAATCTGCCGTCTATTTGATCTCAACATCGCGTACAAAAGTCGGCATAACTTAAAAAGATTCCTTGGAAACACTAAAGACCAATCTACGCCAGAAGCGTGTGCAGGAATCTATGAACTAAGCTGCAATTCGTGTGATTTGAAATATTTAGGTCAAAGTAGAAGGAAGATAAGTTTCAGAATCGATGAACATTTCTCACATATAACGAATTACAATCCCGATGAATCCATCTTCGCCGAATACGTATTAAAAACCGGACATATCGCTAAAAAAGACAATTACAAAATGTTACGACCCGTTAACGACCAGAAGAAGCTGAGCTCTCTGGAATCTTTGTAAATTTCAAGAAGACCTCCGGATGAACTTTTAAATCGTGACAGAGGTCCATTAGATCTTTCACAATGGTCACACATCAACAATATAAAATAATCTGCATATTATTATTATACAGGGTGAATACAAAAGTCTGAACCCCCCTTTTATTTTTTGAACCGAAGCAGAAATGTCAAGTTTGATGAATCCAATGAATAGGAAATTGTGGGTGGCCTATCCCATGGTTCACTTTTCATCATCCCAAATATGCAAATTAGGACACATTCAAAATTTATCCCAAGAAAAAAAACCAATTGCAAACTTGTTCAGCATAAAAAAACAAAACAAAAAAAAATCATCCAAATCGGACCAACCAATCACCAACAATCACGTGGTGAACTGTTTGTAGCTTACAAACAGTCACACTGCACAAACAAGTTAGTTCAAACAGTTTAAAAAAAAAGTTAATCAACAAAATGCTCGAGGTGACGACCATGGGCACCATAACACCATTGGGCACGGAACCTAACTGACGCCAAAACATCGGCAAGCATGGCTGATATCACTCGTCGGCACGCTTCCTGGATTCGTTGAACCAGATTCTCCAGTGAGGCGGGCTGCGTAGCATAAACCTTGTCCTTCAGGTAACCCCACAAGAAGAAGTCAAGTGGTGTAAAATCAGGGGAACGGGGTGACCAACGAACTGGTCCTCCTCGGCCAATCCATTGTTGTCCAAACATCTCACTTAGATGCTCGCAAACGGCCAACCCGTAATGTGGAGGAGCTTCATCATGCTGAAACCACGTGCGCTGATACGAGGCCAATGGCAAATTGTCAATGAAGTCTGTGACTACCACGTTGAAAATTTCAGCCCGGTAGCGTTCTGCAGTCAGTGTTCCATCGTAAAAATACGGTCCAACCACAGTGTCATTGTACAATCCACACTACACATTGATTCTCCAGTTCACTTGATGAGTTCCTTCTCGCAGACATCGTGGGTTTTCGTCTGCCCAATGATGATGGTTGTGCCTGTTGATAACTCCATCCCTGGTGAACTGGACTTCATCTGTCCACAACACCTCATGAATGAAATTTGGATTGTCATCCAGGCAGAAGGCGGCCCTAGCAACATAATTCAATGGCAGTAACTCCTGGTGACAATGAATATGGTATGGGTGAAAATGATGTGCGTGTAGAATGTTGAGAACAGTTCTCTGATGGCACCCAACATCTGCAGCAATTGCTCTGCTGCTTGTGTGGGGATTTGCAGCAACTGCAGCCAGAACTAGTGTTATTGTATCCTCGTCGCCTTGTGCCCTTGGTCGTCCTCGTTCTGCATTAACATTCCCTGTAGCCTCGAATCTTTGAATAATGTGACGCATTGTTTGGCGAGATGGATGGCGTTCGTTAGGGTATCTGTCTCGATACAACCTAACTGCAGCATGTAGGTTTCTCCTTGCCTCTCCGAAGCAGAAGATCATGTTGAACATTTCCGGAACAGTGTAGCTTGCCATCCTGGAATTGTTCTGTCTTCTGTGTGCTGAAACATGCCTTTTATTTGCTTTTCCGCATGAAAGTGAATGTGAGTATGGTAATTTATGTTAATTTTTTGATTTGCATGCTTTACATGATGGAAATATCAACATTCAGTTTTCCTTGTTCAGTGTGACTGTTTGTAAGCTCAAACGTGATTGTGGGTGATTGGTTGGTCCGATTTGGATGATTTTTTTTTGTTATGTTTGTTTTTTTATGCTGAACAAGTTTGCAATTGGGTTTTTTCTCTATCCCTTACGGTTTTTGAGATAAACTTTGAATGTGTCCTAATTTGCATATTTGGGATGATGAAAAGTGCACCATGGGATAGGCCACCCACAACTTTCTATTCAATGGATTCATCAAAATTGACATATCTGCTTCGGTTCAAAAATAAAAGGGGGGGTTCAGACATTAGTATTCACCCTGTATATTTTTATTTTGTATCTTTGTATTATTTATTTTTTATTTTGTCTTGTACTTTGATCTTCATTGGCTATGTAAGGCAGCCAATAATTAATCTGTTGGTAGATTGCCATTGTTTTCCATTTTGTATTATGTAATCCTTTTCGTAATCTGACCTTAGACCCTTGTAAGGCGTCCAACAGCCAATTAGTAAATTTGTTCTGGGCTACTATTGGTTCCCTCTCTGTATATATACTAGCGTTTCTGCTTCAGTATCGATTGTCGATTCAGTATCGGATTTACCTGCTGATGGCTGCTTAGCGGCCGAAAAGTACATCGTAAGTAATTAAACTCTCTTGTGGGCGTGGATATCCACTTGTCGTCTTTCATTTTTGTAAGTATCCACAGATTTTGTAGTTTTTATTTTAGTGAATACGTAGGTAAATTTCACGCTTGACGAGCCTCTGATTTAAAGAGTTCAAAAAGACAGGGCCTTCTGTTTACATCCACAAATCGAAGTACCGCAATAAAAAAACCGAATACGAAGGCGAGCCTTGGAACTGAAGAACTGAAATTCGTCGCTGGAATGGGAGAAAAATCATTAGAGCATTTACAGGTCGCAGTCCGGTAGACACGTAGGGTTATGTCAGATTCTTGAAACTTGAAGCGTCGCAGAACAGTAGATTATGTTTTTCGAAAGAATCCGTTAAAAGTCACCGTAGGACAGTTCATTGAGCTCGCTGGCTTCCTCCTTTGGAGCGAGAGCTTGATGAAGACGTCCAAACGAGAAACAGTTAACAGAGAAAATAAGAATGATCACAGTAAACGTAAATAAATAAGGCAAGGACATGTCTCTTAGAAAGGAGAGCTTGCAGAAGTGCTGAATTAATAAAGACCAAGTTCAAACGGATCTAAAGTGAACGTTCGCATTCATTTCAGATAGACGGCGACGAAACCCCCGGCTTCTCCACGAAAATGCCCTGAGGGAGAACGGGAAGACGCTAAGGAGAAGAGTATTCTTAACGCTAAGAAGTTCCAATTCAGCAAACACATGTATGTAGAACGGACTCAAACGGTTGTTAGTAAGATGCGAGATTACCTTAGTTATCGATATTACCGGTCGAACCAATTTTAGAGTAATTCGCCGCTCTTTCTGCTCGCTCGGTCGACCCGACACATTTAGCCAGCATGAAGAGAACATAAAGATGGCTTCCTTTTCAGAGGCGAACTTCGTGTTGGCTGTACGGCGCTGCAGACGAGCTGATGTAAGTCCTTGCCAGAATTCGTCTCTACGCTTGGAAATGAGCGACGTTCGCCACGCGGAGGGTTTTCTCCTGAAGCTGTGTTTTCCTCCGATGTGGCTTCTTTGACTAGCTTGCTAACAGAGCTAGAAAACTTATCATGCTGGCTCTTTTATTCGCTGTTGGGGAAGAAGCTTTCCCTCCCTTGTCGCCATTTCCATTTCGAGCCCTCTCCGGATCCGTCTCATGTCGTGTCTCATCTGTCTCTCTCTCCCAGGTCATCTAACAACCTCTGATTGCCTCTGTGTCTTCATACCACCGGAATGATGTATTCCACAAGACGCGTGTCATGCCCATTTTAGTACTTGACATATAGTTTTCTGAATGATTCCAAAATATACGAAAGTTTTAAAAGCGTTATAAAGCATGGTATTTTAGCTACAGCTGTAATTAACCCGGGAAACGCCGGTTGCCTCTGCTAGGAAGGTCATAAAGACCTTATAATCACCAAGATGGGAGAGCTTGGGCAAAAGCAGAAAAACAGTGTTCACTCCTTCTCTACCATGTGCCGCCTATAGCCATGCACATCTCCCAGCGTCCGTTATTGTAGAAGTCCTCTTTGGCCATGGAGGAACTGTTCCCCTCACTATGCTTCCAAACCTCGTTCTGGATCTTCGCTTCACGTCGTCGTGAAAAACTCAACATTCATCCATTTTGACGAGGCGGTCGAAAAGGTTGTCTCGGTTTTATCGCGTCAAAAGGTTGGTAGCTGTGCCTCTGTAGCGCTGTTTTTGGAATGATGTAAGCAAATATGACATCCGTCTCGCGACAACCTGCGTTTCTTCAGTCTTCGAAGAATAGGGTCTCCACTTGCTGCACGATTTGCGGCTCTTAACTAATTAAAGCGTCCAGGTCGTCTTCCAGGGTGTTCTGGCCATTTTTGGAAACGTTCCCGCCACAAGGCCACGGCTTCATAATGTATGGCTTTGTCCACATACAGGCTTTTCAACTCGTGTGGCGTTGTTTCTCTTCAGATGCAGAAAAAGTAATACAGCCCGCGTTCGATTTTCTCAATCCTCTGTACCATCTATAGCAGGCACATGAACAAATGGCTTTTCCAAAAAGACTGCGCCATCTAGGATGTATTGCCATGGAGCGTAGCAACGAAATATGGTACAGATTGGAGTCTGTGTAGGATTTGTACCATTGTCGTTTCACTGCTGCAGTTGGGCTTCCAATGGTAATTGTAAGGAATTTATGACCAAACCTCGTCAAATTTGGAAATAAAAATGGGAAGTGGCAGGTTCTGGAAATACTAAATCAAAGGTAATAATAAAAATTTTAGCCTTTTTGGAAAATTTACAGCATAAGATTTGGAAAAAAACAAAAAATTAAAAATTGATTTCTCATAATATTTATTAATTAGTTAACTTATTAAACTTAATCAACTAATCAAACTAAAAAACTACAGTAAAACCTATGCTAACGACCACCTGCATATAACGACCACCTGAGCTTATCGACCACTTTTGCTTGGTCCCGCAGAAAGTTACATGGGAAATCTGCTAGCGTAACGACCACCTATCTAACGCGAGCAGCGACTGGCATTTTCGATCCCTATGTATCTAAAACTAACTGAAAACCTATTTAAATAATGTCCTGTTTTTAATCGTAATCGTAGTCGCTGAGTTCTAAGAATGTAGTTTAAGTTTCGAATAATCATCATCAAAGCTGTCTAAAAGCACAAACGCTCAGAATCGCCCACTTGGAAACGGTTCGTCCGTACCACGTAGTCTGCTGACGACTTTATGGAAACACGCTGGAGGTGCTTGAAAAACATTTTAAAGATTAAATTTTTACAAGAAGACAAAAAAATGTGCACAAAATAGCTTAGATTCTTTTAAAAAGTAATGAGCATATTTATTTTTAAGCATTTTGTTGATTTGGAATTCTTTTGTTTGAACCACTATATAACGACCACTTTTGCTTGATCCCGTGGGTGGTCGTTACAGACAAGTTTTACTGTATACACTTTCTTAAAATAACCTACTGAAAGTATACAGTATGTCTTCGAAATAAAAATAAGAAAAGGAAAATGAGTTATTTATTTAGATTTCTCAACTCTTAAAATAAATGAAACTATTAATGGTTAGAAAATCGATTTTTTCATCTATCTACTATTTTGTAATTTATAATGCAAATTGAGTTGCATGCTTTATGAACTATTTCACTACAAAATACAATCAATAGCAGCTAGTTATTTTCAACTTCTCCGCTGGCAAAGTAAAAATAAGATTCTTTTGGGCACGTTAGAAAATATTAAGCAGATTAATATAAAAACATTTACAGATTTAAGAATATAAACGTAATACAGTTATCACCCTGGCTACCGTGGACAAGAAGAGAGATCAATAAACGGATTTCTTCAAGTCTAGATAGAAATGGGAATCGATAAATTGTATCTTCTAAATTACTTGAATCAAGCGGGTCCTCTTCTCGAAGACTCGATTAAGATAATAGAACTAAAATTAAATATTAAAAGCTCTGCAGAAATCTCTGGAAGACGCAGAAGAACCAGAGATCTATATGAGCAGAAAAGAATCACGAGGCAAGAAAATTATAAGACCATGCAATTTGTTGGGAATCGAAAAATTTGTGTTATATCCCAGTTGATTGAAAGAATCCTACATGTACGAGAAATATACAAAAGTATGTGAAAACAATGGATAGTATATTTGTACAATAATTTCAATTGTAAAAAAAAAACCCGTGAAATTGCCTGTAAAGAAATTATACGACTAGTTACACAAACAACTTGCAGGTATGATTAGAATAATCCCATGCTCAAGACTAAATAGGGGTGAAAGGAGACGCATACTGCAACCAGCAGACAAAAAAAAAGTGAAGCACCCAGAAGGAATGGTTGAAAGTGAATAAAACGACATGCAACGAAAGAACATGTGACTTTATTGTACTGATTGCAATATGGGATGAAACAGACAATGCCGTTGGCAGTACAGGTGGAAGGTTGGCGCCAGGTCAGTAGGGTGTGGCACCCCCTTTGGCCCCAAAGCATGCCCTTATGCGCTTCGGAATAGTGTCAAACAGCCTTTGGATCCTCTTCTTAGGCAAGTCAGTCCACAGTTGTTGCAGCTGTTCCTCCAGATTCTGCAGGTTGGTACTGGGACGGAGTCTACTTCCAATATCATCCCACACGTTTTCAATAATGGAGAGGTCCGGGGATCTTTCTGGGTACGGGAGGACCTGAACATGCTGTAGGCAGTCCATAGACACACGTGCTGTCTGTGGGCATGCGTTATCTTGTTGGTACAATGTCCCAGGGTGGTGTGCCAGGGTAGGACGTGCGGACGCAGAATGTCTGTGACATATCGTTATGCCGTCAAAGTTTGCCGAAGCACTATTAGAGGTGACCTGAACGCATATCCGATGGCTCCCTACACCAAGATGCCAGGGGTTATGCCTGTGTGTCTCTCCACAATATAGGAGGGTTGTGCCCTCTGCTCTCGACGCCGCCATACGCAATCGGAGGTCATGGAGAAGCGGAACTCATCACTAAACATGATGCGACGCCATTCTTCCTCTGTCCATGCCTCCCGGGCAAGGCACCACTCTAAACGCAGGCGTTGATGTTGTGGTATTAATGTAAACCGACGCATGGGGCGGTAGGATCCCAATCCGGCTAGAGTACCTTTAAGGAGAGTGGCGACAACTTGGAACGGATTTTGATTGGTTAACGCTCCGGGCGCCATAGTTTTCTCAAAATAGCGTGCCATTTGCATTGCAGATATAAAGAAATTAATAGTTTTATTGTGCATGTTTCTTAATGTTTGCTAATAAAATTGCATTATTCAAGTTTAAAAGTTGTGGTTTTATTAGATTCGCTTTAAAATTAACGACTGAAGTGACGAAGAGGGAAGGGAAAAATATTTTTTCATAATAAAGTATTTATTGCTTTACTGTTATTCATAAAAATGTGAATTTCACAAAATAAAGTGTTTTTTAATGATATAATAATAGATAAATATTTCAAGGAATGTTAAAAATTTTTTAATTTATATAATTTCAAGGAATTTTTATTCAAGGGTCATTCGGGCTCAACGAGCAAATTTTTTATCTTGAAAAATTTAAAACAAACCGTAAAACCAATAGTAAAAATGACATTTAATAAACAAAACATATTTAAGTCATGCAATATATTCAAACGGAGACAAATTTTGGAAAATGAAACTTGAAATAGATTGTTTGTAGCGTCAAAATTTATTTTTCAGTTATTTAATTGCTAGACAGTGAAGTGATCAACGAGGCTTGATGACGAGCGCAATTGTCCGCGCGAAAAGTTTTGCCAACTTTTTGTCTCTTTTAACACGTAGGCGCAACTATTATAATTGTGGTTCATATTTTTTAATTTAATTGCAACTTGCAAACACGAGAAAGTGACGTTAGAACAATTCCACGATAAAAAGAATGTAAAAGTTAATCTAGATATTTTCCTAAAACTAATCATCGATAATTGAGAATTTTTTTTCATCTTTTGCTATAAATGTCACAATTTTTATTTTTGTATAAATATAAAATATGTACAGACTGCTAAATATAAACTCTTTTGTTATTCGCTATTAGTTTCCCTTCTTGCTGAAACGGTGAAAAAAATCAATTCTCGAACTTGCTATCAGCTGATAAAATAATTACATTTATTATGAAAATTAAAACGTTAATGTGCTTCTTTTTTAACCTCCTTTATCTAATATACAAATAGAAGCTTGGTAGGCTAACCAGCATTACATATTTACATTTATTCTTAATAAGCTGAAAAGTATTGTAAATTGTACCTCTGCTAATTCAATCGTTGGGTAAAACATGGCCGACGGCCCGAGTTATCGCAACTCTTCTTACAGGCACCCTAAATCCGGCGGATGCGAATCGTTGAGACACTGCGCGGAAATTCATGGGGTGTTGCAGAGTCTCCAGTACATGTTCGCGGATGGCGGGTGCCGACGCCATGGGATTCTTTAATGCTTGGAGCACCATACGACAGTCCTCCCTTGGGGTGGTCTTTGTTGGTCGACCCGAACCTGCACGACGTGCATGTACCCATTGATTCCAACATCGGGCCACTGTGACATCTGAATGGCTGACATGCCTGGCAATTGCACGATACGACCAACCAGTCTCTTGCAGTCCCACAATGCGGCCCCTGTCAAATGCTGTCAATTGGGGAATAGGATGTCTAACGCGTCTGCAAGGTATCGCGGGTGCTTTGTACAGTAAAGATAATCTTGAACGTCTTGCGTAACTGTCGGACTCACAGCAGTTGACTGGTAACAACTTAACAACACGGTGGTGACTTCACCAATGCACTCTGGTGAGCATTCTAGACATTACAGATCCTCGGGAATCTAATCGTTTACTCACACATCAATTGTATGCATGTGTACCGAAATAGGATAACATTGGACAGCTCCTTCTCGGTGCTTCCGTTTTTTGTCAGCCAATGTAAATGCATACGCATTCCTAAACTGTTCACTATCAATATGCCACACAAAAGTATGTTACTAAAAATATGTTACCGTGTAGACTCTAAAAAATCTGAGAGATATATAGAAAAAGCTATAGGATGATCCAAGACTGTAGTACACAATTTTATTGCAAAATGAAATGAATACGCGACCAAGAAACGCTCAGGGCGTACCCGGAAACTCACATCGCCAGATATTCGACAGTTCTTTCGACTCTCCGTAATCCACCAGGAATGTCAACAAGGGCGATTGCAATAAATTTAAATAACAAGGAAAACTACAAGGCCATTTGGATATCACTCCGTGAGCACCCTTATGCTAAATACGCTAAGATGAAACCCATACTGTCACGTGCCAAAATGATGCGAACGCGTATCTTCAGGAGAATGAGAAGAGAACGATACGCGAGGAATAATCGGAATTTGTCACGTGATCTAAGAAGCAACGATGGCGAACGGAGGTAAGAGAAGTAGGCTCTTGTGTGTTCTCCAGAAAAGGGAGGAAAAGCTTCTTCCCGAGTTGTAAACTGGCGTTTGAACAAGAATGTGCCTTCAACTCCTCGACAACCACCAACGCCATCCCGTTGAACGAATCCACTGTAAGTCGTCGGAGGAAAATTTCCTCGGAGTCCTGCATTACGAGCGGCCGGTGTCGGAGGCGGATTCAAGAACGTAAAGTTGCCACCGAGTCTTCATGGAAAGGCGACGAAGCCGTAGGAAAGTACGAAAGGAGTTCAACGGATACCAGTAAGATTAACTTTTAGCTAATAATAATAATGGGTTAGCTAAGTTATCTACGAGCGACGCCAGCCGAGATGTATTTCTCCCACAAAAAGGGAATGAGCTCGTTCATTCGGAATCTTCCACATCGGCCACCAGTAAACTCGAGGGGAAAGACTGTTATTAAATGTAATTTAACCATTCCATATGGTGGGCGTTATCTGCGAAGGGAACGAATCATTAACTTCAAGTTTCGTCGCAGCTTTCCCAGAATTAGAGGGGCTTTATAAATGCAACGAAAATTTGTGCGGATATATTCCCATTTGCTCTGCTCGCTTACCTGCATGGTGATGCGGGAGGCTTTGTAGCGAATACGATTGTTTGTGGAGATCATTATTGACTTTGAATAAGAGGAAGTTGGACTGTTATTGTGAGTGGTTTTTTTTTTTGTTTTTTTTTTTTTTTAGCTGAACCTCATGCATGATTTATGGAACTTTTCTCATACGGCCATAGTCTCATGTCCTTGATTTCATGATATACACGTTTCAGGAGCCCCGCCTTAGCTACATATCTAGTTTCCTGCACTGCTAAAAGTTCCTCTTTCGTTCTCCTCATCTAGGGTGTTAACGAGAGGAAGCCAGTGCGACTGTCATCTACTGACATCCGCTTATAATTGTTTCCCCCATGAATTTGTCAATATCTAGCCGATCTCGTCAAGTAATCAATATGTCAGCATAGTTATCAGACGCTAGAAAATTGTGTGCTAGTGAATGTTCGCTTAGCTGCCACCGTTCTAGTGCTTTTTTTAGTGAGCGATTCGCCCTCGCTTACAGCGGGGCGAGGCTGCAGTAATTTATATGTGTGTTATGTATGCAGTAATATTAATGTTTTGGTTGTAGGTCGGTTAATTATAAATTTTTATTCTGGATTGTATTGTCACCGGAAATGAATCAGTGCACCAGATTTGGAGTCGTTTGAACAACGAGAAATGGGTTAAGAATTGACTGCAAGATTTGAACGAAACAGGTAGACAGTAATTGTGAATTAAGTCAGAGTGTGTAATAATAGCCGATAAGTGGGTGCGCAAAAATTATGTACTAGGCTCAGTATTGTGTTCCAATTAGCGCTTGGGAAGATATATCCACAAATGGACCTTTCTACGATATTCCCTCGAGATGAGGGCTTTTCTGATTTATGCTTAGAGTATTTGGGAGTGTTAACTTATAATTAAAGAGATCATTTCCAAAACCTGCTTTTTCCGCTTAAACTAATTGTTGAGGAAAAAGTGTAAAGTTATGAAATATATTAGAAACTTCATCTTATGCATGATAAATGAGGCGATATAATTCTATATGGAGTTTAGTGTACAACAAACGGTGTTCATTTTGAAATGTTATTTGAAGACTAATTCCTTTAAAAGTGTTCAGGCGGCATTTCCTAAAAAAACTTGCAACCCGCAATGTACCGATGCACCATTTCGTTCAGAATTTCAAATTAAATGTTGACAGCTGGGTGAAATTGTAATTTGAAGTTAAATTAAATTTTTATTTTCTTAATTAAAATTTATATTTCATCTTACTATTAATACGTTGAGGATTATATATAATATTTATTTACAATTTGTAAAGTAACCACAATGATAAATAGGGTGATAAAGGAAAAACAGTAACAATAAATCTATTGTTGATAAATGTTTAGAATGTTCTAAGAATATTTCTATAATATATCAATTATATCTTTTTTCTTTTTAACAACATTTATTTCCAAATAGTTGCAGATATCATTTAGGTAAGTTTAACAATCTTTTTTAAAAAATTATTTGTTTCAGATCATAACAAGGGGCAAATGACCTCCACAAGGGGCAATGCATTGCTGAGCTCTTCGCATCCAGGACTGCCTCCGACGCTCAGAAATTCCCGGCGTGCCCCCAATTTGTTGTCATCTGTCTTCCACCCTCTGTTGAAGATCATCTATATCGTGAACAAGAGTAGAATAAACAGTAGTTTTTATGTTAGGTTAGGTTGAGATCGGGAGATCTAGCAGGCCATGTTATAGGTCCTTCAGGAGCGGGATATGTTGTTTAAAAATTCGCGTGTTACAAGACTCATTTTGAACAATTTTATAAGTATTGATTCCTTGCGTTTCCATTGTTACGCACTTGATTAATAAATGGATGGCTGAAAATACACGTAGCCTAAGTCACATTTTTAATATTTATAATAATTTAGAGTATAAGCTGTTATTTTATTTAAAAAATGATGAATCGTGATTTACACAAAGAGATGCATGTTATTGTGTCTCGAAAATACAATTTTTCTTGTCCTAAAATTGGGTGTTCGTCCACAATTGGTGTTTTTCCACAGCTTTTTGAATGTGGACTTGATCTATTTGTATATTCAGCCATTCAAATGATTGTTTAATCAAGCGAAAATAAACCCGTAGATACCTATAACCCAGTAATGAATCACGTTAGGAAATATACGAGGGACGTTCAAGTCAAACCGGGACTTTTTATAAAACAGAAGAACAAATTTCAAAGACTAGACAGGCATTTATTTTTCAACATACTGCTCTGCTACATTTACATACTGTAACGATTTAATAGGTTAGAGATAATTCTCGAATGAACCTTTTCTTTGTTCGAAATAATAATGAATGAGCTCATTAAAAGGGTATGTTACTCCTTGGGCCTGAACTGAAAACCATCGGTTATAAGAAAAATGTGTAAAAAAAGAAAAGATAAATTAGAATTATATGCCTTAAATTGCTCTAAATATGAACTAAATTCGCAGAATCTTCCAGAGTATTAGTGTTTATTATTCTTAATTCTCTGGTAAAATAAATAGAACTATAAAAGGATAAAGAGTGAGATTTTATTGATTAAGAAAGAAAATTTTAAATGAAAAAATATTATTTTAACCAGTTGCATCAAAGTCATGGTTGGGAAAGCAAATACCCAGATAGAATCTTACCAAGAAAGGCAGGAGGCGTTTCCGGTAGAGAAAAACCTGCAGGATTATTGAAATAACAATGGAGAACAAATGATTTTTTCGATAGTAAGCATGTGACTTCCTCGTGGTGAAAAAGGAGAACTTCGTTTCTTCTTTTTTTTTCTCTTGGTTTGCGGACGATGGAGTAGTGCTTGCACGGATGGAATGGTACCGAGTAGTCATGTTCTGGGGTGCCACCGCAAAAATTAATGATGTCATGGTTTGGTCGAAAAGTCAGCTCCAAAAAGGAGGCTAAGAATTGTATTTGACGACAACAGTAACCCTCGTTAATCTATTGGAGGTTAATGGCAGATGGGAAAAAATAATTACTGATATAAGAAATTAAGCATTCGATATCCGAGAAGTATCTAATAGTCCCAGTCAGATTTAAACCTTCGTGAATTGAGCTTAGTATAGAAGTCCTAGACATGAAAAAACGTAGCGAAGACAAGTACGAGAATTGAATAATGTTTAATGTTAAAAAATAAAATAATGAAATACGAAGGTTGGTCGAAAAGTAGTGCCTCCATTGCTGTAATTTTTTTATTTGTTAACCGATTTTCAAATTTCTAATTGCATCTGGTACTTACATGTGTCCTCTATGTAATGCACTATTCACTTTTCGACATAGTCCCCATCCCTTTCCACGCACTGCGCCAACGCGTGACTAGTCGGGTGAACCCGTCGGAGAGGAATTCGGGGTTGTTGTCGACACGAGGATTTAATTGCATCTTTCACCTCGTCTTCAGAACGCAACTCATGTCCCTTAAGGTGCTCTTTCTTCTTTGGGAAGTGGTGATAGTCGGAAGGTCCAAAGTCTTTCATCTTTGGACTGCAGTTTTTCATCTTTGAATTGTAGGTGCTGCAATGCCTCTTACGTGTGGCGGTCGTATGCGGGCTGGCGTTATCGTGCTGCAGAAGAGGGTCCAAAGCTGGCATTCAATCCTGGTGTCGACAATAACCCCGGAATTCCTCTCCGACGGGTTCATCCGACTAGTCACCGTGTTAGTGTAGTGCGTGGAAAGGGATGAGGACTATGTCGAAAGTGAATAGTGCGTTACATAGAGGGATGTAAGTATCAGACACAAAAAGAATTTTGAAAATTGGTTAACAAATAAAAAAGTTACGGCCATGGAGGCATTACTTTTCGACCAACCCTCGTAGGTTACAAAAAACTTTGTTTCAAGGTACCAGGTACCCAAGGCCAAAGAAAAGGAAATCACAAGCCCGAAATTCACCCATTTCTTAAGCAAGTCGACCAAGACGAAAGGATCCGGAACAAAATAGACGGTACCCGTTCGATTAGATTCAAGACAAGATCCATGGGTCGATTGTTGGGCAAGGAAGAGGACGAAGTCTCGCAGTTTTGCCCCAGTCAGCGGAGTATGAAGAGCATTCACTACGGGGAAGTTCAGCGAACGTAATTATGTAATATTTAAGAGATGGGCTCCTGTCTAACAGTACTAACTCTTCTAAAAGGTTGACTCTTTTTCCGTTTTTACTTTCCCCCTCCCGTTATTCCCCCCCCCCCCCGATTTAAGAATTACTTCCGAGACTATTATCCGAGATTTGTTTAATGGCATAAACGTATTTAAAGTATGATTCAACCGAAAACGTAGAAATTGGACTTGGTAGCTTGAACTTTTGCTAATAGCACACAAAAAATCCATGGTTAATAAAAGAAAACTTATAACGCGAGTGGGACCAATAAAAGAAATTTAACTCTAGGCCTCCTTCAATAATTGTAGTCGTCCCAGGGAAAACGAAAGGACTTGGACGGTAAAGCGGTAATTTTTTCAAAAAGTACCATCATCAACATCACGCCCATATCCTACAAAAAGGGTAGGCAGCACACGAAAAGAAAAAAAAAACGGACCAATCAAATCATACATCGCTAATCAATCGGCGCCACACATTCCGGTCTCTACACACCATCCCAGCCTCTTCCACGGTCGTTCTCTTCTTCATGCAAGCACGTCTCTTGTTCAGGCTCTCAAACCCATATAGCTTCAGATATTCATCCACCTGCTCTCTTCACTCTTTCCTCGGTCTCCCTCTTCCTCGCCTACCATCAACATTACCAACATACAGTCGTTTCGTCAGTCGTTCCTCATTCATGCGTTCCATATGTCCAAAGCACCTCAACGTTGACTTTGCCACTACATCAGCCACACTTCGTTGCATTCCACAATCGTCTCTCACTACAACATTTAAAATACAGTCAATTCTCGTAACTCCAGCTACACCTCTCAGATACATCATTTCAACTGCACACAGTCGCTTTTTATGATTCTCATTCCACACCCAGGTTTCACTCCCATAAATTAGAGTTGGTACCAGCACGCTCTGATAAACAGACATTTTGCCATTCTTCGATAAATGCTCATTCCTAGCATACTTTCCAAGTGCGCCTACGACCTGCAAACCAGCATTCACTCTCCTTAATATCTCACCATCAATGCTCCCGTCCCTTTCAAACATGCTCCCCAAGTACACAAACTCATTCACTTGCTCCAGGTTCACCCCGTTCAGCTCAGTCATACGCATATACTCCCCGCTCAAAAACAAGTATTTTCGTCTTCTGCAATCTTACTCGCATATACTGCCCCTTGCACACCTCGTTCATTTTTACCACCAGTGTCCTAAGATCCTCTTCACTCTCCGACAGGATAACAGCATCATCAGCATACAATAAACAGCACACTCTCTCATCGCCCACTTTCACGCCCAAGTCATTAATCCCGGCCGCCCTAACACTATGTTGCAATCCATGGAAAATATTAAATAACCACGGGAACATCACACACCCTTGTCTCACACCTTCCTCAATCGCAAACCGCTCAGATAAGCCTTCGTTTGTTCAAAAAGTACCTTTAGGACAATTACATAACAAAAATTACATGTACCTTAAATAACAATTAACGTTTTGAGGAAAACAAACTTTGACATTGATAATCTGAAACGAGACCTAACTTCTTGACATTATTTATTGGAATTTCAAAAGGTGCTATGTCGTGGGATTCAAGTAACAAGGGAATTTCGTGTGCGAGATTGTCGAGCATCGTTCTTTTTTGGATCTGTACTAGGTTGAAACCAAATCTAAGGTGGGGACCTTCCTCTGGAGCAGTTAATGCCATGGACTCTGTCCTTATTTTTTCGGGATTTCTTCTACGTAGGTAAGATTTTGGAAAAGATAATTAAGAAGTTCGCAAAGCAAATCCAAGATGGAATAAATTAAAGTGTAAATTAAATTTTATAAGAAATTGAGAAATATTAAAAAAGACTGAATTTGTGGCCCAGGAAAAAGTAAATAACGTATCTACCTAATTGCAATCTTGTAACTTAAAAAAAATTAAGAGATTAATAATTTTCTCTCTAAGGAAGGGAATTCCGAATCAATGTCTCGAATCGATTTAATGTTTGTGTTCAAGTAATGTTTGTGTTTAACGCGGGAAACCGCTATTAATTTTTGTTATTTAGAAAATTATTAAAAAGATGGGCGTTATATAGAAGGAAAGGCCAGGTTTTTTTGAGCAGAAAAGTTTTTTTCCGTTCACTTATCTTTAAAGTTTAACTAAGGCCTGGAAATCACCCGCATAGAAAGATTTGTCAGTACATCTGAACATTCTAGGACATCCTAAAGTGCACTTAATGCGGTGTACAATATGGGCTCGTGCGTTGTCTTACAAAAACAGGGGGCCCTTAATATAAAATCAAGCCGTTTTTCTTGCAGGCGCATATGCACATCACTTAGAACACGACTGTATGAGGGGCGGTCAAATTGAACCGTGAACTTTACAGCAATTAGGCTGGGAGGTACTGCTTTATCCTCCTTACAGCTGGATATCGTTCCGTGTGATTTCACGTTCCTAGAACAGCTTCTCGGCGGTCAACATTTCTCGGTGGGCACTGATGATGATGATGAAGGCTGCACTAATAAGGTTCAGACGTACTGACAAATCTTTCTATGCGGACGCTTTCCAGGCATTAGTTAAACGTTGAGATAAACGCATATATATATATAGCAGGGGAGTATGTTGAAAAATAATGCTGTGTCCATTCCTTGAAATTTGTTCTTGTATTTTATAAACGCAAAAGTCCCGGTTTCAATTCAACGCCTCTCCTGTAAACTTTTTTTCTTATTCTTTAACGCAGTGGCCACGTTCACGGCTACCGTGAAGCCATAACGGCTCACGACACTAATGAGTGACGTCACACGCTATTGCCGGGAGTTGTTTCGCGGCACTTTTCGTAGCGGTGAACGAACATATTGTGTAAATGTTCAACTAGAAAAATAAGTTCAATAGGAAGAAGTTTCAAGTCGTATCAAGAGTTGGAGAGTTTTATAAATGAACAGCAACCAAATATATTTGGAATGGCATTCTGTTTGTTAAATTATATAAATAATAAATAACGGGGTCATAATTTTTTCCCAGATTTATAGTATTTATAGTATTATATATTATAAGAGTAGAGTTGTAGTAATATACAATTGATTAAAAATATATATATATACTCCTTTTAATGGGCCGGTCAGGTGGCCGAGAGGGCTAGGGCGTAGGCTTTCTAGTTCTCGAGTCCGCCCGGCCGTGGGTTCGAATCCCGCCGTGGGCATGTATATTCGTGTTTGTCCCGGGCTGCGTACAGATATAACTTGTGTAAAAGGCGCAAAATAACCTTAGTAGTCGACGCCTTAGTCTTTAGAACCCCCCCCCCCCTTTTAATGGAAAATAGAATAACATAAAACGAAATAATAATATCTAAACAAATGCCACCCAATGTGGAGAAATACAAATGAGGTGGAGGTCTTATGGAGACTGATTTAGACAAAAAAAAAAAACACGCAGGCGAAGAGAAGGTCTCGTAGAGCAACAGTCATAGAGTATTTAATTTTCAATATTTGAATATATAAACTTATTGGAGTACAAATTTCTTAGTGGGTGGACAGGGAAAGGGGCGGTAAATTCGCAAGTACGAGGATGATAATAACACTGTATATTTCTTTGTTTTTGTAAACTTTATTATCATGACTGTTTCTTCCCTTGTTGGCCTACCACTCACTAAGAGTGAAGCCTTATGTGCTCGTTTCTCCAACTCAACTTTTTTCTTTCCGAAACTGACTTAAAAACTCATGATTCCAGAATATATGTTGAAATTAAAAAAAAAGCAAACTCCGTCTATACGTATGTGACCAATTTTGTGCAACTATCTCCTCCGAAACTGCAAAAAGCAGAACCAAATTAATGTTTGAGAGTACTTTATACTGTGCCTTGACGTGTTTTTATGACAGTTGCCTGTTTGGAGATATTAATTTTTTTTCTCTAAAAATGAAGCGTCCATACAAGCGAACCAAACTCAATAAATTCGATATGCACGGACTCCACACATAAGGACAAATTATTTTGTAAATAACTTGTTTGCTTTTGATGAGCCAGTTTTGAGTTATAAAGGTTTACATTGCCTCCCCTCCCCCCCCTACAAAATATTTTTCCGTGTTTTTTCTTTCCAATTCCCGGCAACAACTGTGACGTCACTTCTCATAAAAATGACGTCACTCCATACTGTCGTGAGTCGCTATGCCTTCACGGTAGCCGTGAAGGTAGCCACAGCCATTATTTAAATGTATGAACTGACTACTTTTTTTTTTATAGCCAATCCACTATTTTTGTTAGACCCTGTAGGCTATAGCGTACTTTATATATAGAATAGATTTTTTATAATTTTATCTTCACATATTTCTGACAAATATTTATAAAATAAAAACAACCTAACAATTTTCAATGTTGAGATTAAATTGATTGATCTATTTTTATAATCCATGTCTTTATTATATAAACTTTTCTTCTTTTACCTTTCTTGAGTTTTCTTTAAAAATTGTAAATAAATATTATTTTCCATCTTCGAAAGCCATAATTTGACGTTGTCCTTCAAGAGTTGCAATACTATGAAAATTTTTCTGGGAAAATCATTTTAAGGTCAAATATCAAGACTATAAAAAATCAGCATTTGACGAAATGAGTTGTGATCATAGAGACGTTGTCACAATATTATCGAGAGCGCCGATCTAAAACGAAAATATTTAACCCGAGCGGAACTCCCAGGATGCCGCGCGCAAAAGAGAGGGAACAGAAAGTGAAGACTGATTAGAAAGGTTATTATTAAAATTTTTGACGTCGACTACTAACGGTCAGTTTGCACCTTTTACACAAGTTATATCTGTACGCAGCTCGGGACAAACACAAAATCCATGCCCGCGGCGGGATTCGATCCCACGACCAGCTGGATTCGAGAACTAGAAAGCCTACGCCTAGCCCTCTTGGCCATCTGGCCGGTCGGATTAGAAAAGAATCGAGAGAGAGGTAACATGGAAGAAGTAGATGAAAGGCAAGAAGGAAGGCTCTCAAGGGAAGCAAAGAGAGACTGCATTCTCCATGGAGCGAATAAAGTAAAACTGGATCGGGGAAAAGAAAGTACTAACGGCGAAGGAAGAAGAGATTCCACAATTCGATGGGGCTAATGAATGCAGACTACGGAGCTAACGAAGGATAGCCCGAGCAATGATTTAAGCGCACTTCAATGTGAAAGCAGGCAGCCCGCTCAAAATTCAAAAGGTACGTCATAAAATACAAGGGTTGTTCAAGAATTTTTGCCTCCTGGTCCGTAACGTTTTTATTTGTTAACAGATTTTCAAAATTCTTTTTGTATGCACTATACATTTGTCCTCTATGTAATGCACTATTCTCTTTTCGACATAGTCCCCATCCCTTTCCACGCATTGCTCCAATCGTGACCAACGAGAGAGAAGGCCTCCGCATTGAAATTTAATACATTGTTACATCATCATAGATAGTGCTAATTCAGGGCTTATTATTGGTTGAAATACGAATAACAATGCACTATCTATGATGATGTAACAATGTATTACGTTTCATCGTAGAGGCCCTCTCTCTCGGTGGTCACGCTCCAACGCGTGACTAGTTGAGTGAACCCGTCGGAGAGGAATTCCGGGTTTGTTGTCGATACCAGGATTGAATGGCAGTTTTCACCTCGTCGTCAGAATGCAACTCATGTCCCTTAAGGTGCTCTTTCTTCTTTGGGAAGTGGTGAAAGTCGCAAGGTGCAAAGTCTTTCATTTTTGAACTGCAGTTTTTCATCTTTGAACCGTAAGCGCTGCAACTCCTTTGATGTGTGGCGATCGTATGTGGGCTAGCGTTCTCGTGCTGCAGAAGAGAGTCCAAAGCTGCCTACAGTACTTAATGACTACTTATATCTACTGCTGAAGTAGACATTTCCCCTCTGCTGGTTATTCCTCCTGGTGTAACTTTGAACTGTGCCTTGTACTTAACAAGCCTAGAACTGTAAGATTGGCTTGAACATTCGTGTACAGGGTGATTCAAAATTCAATGTACAAACTTTTAGGGGAGGTAGTATGGGTGATTCAAAGCAAAAAAGTTCATATGACCATGGGTCCGATTTTGAATGCTAACTGAGATATGAACAGAAATAAAAATGCCGCCACCAAGATCAACAAGTTAATAACTCCAGTTTTGTAACGCCTAGAATAATGAATTTTGGAGAAACAATGTGGTACATAAAACTGTGTATACCGTTAAAATTTGATTGTATTCCAACGAGTAGTTTCCGAGTTACGCATTCAAAATTGTAACAGTGCTCACATGCGAGTACTAACCAGCACGTGTTACGATGTTGAGTGCGTAACTCGGAAAGTACTGGTTGGATTTGGATCAAATTTTAACGGTATACATAGTTTTATGTACCCTATTCCCCCCTCCGAATTTCATGATCCTAGATGGCGAATAGTCGACCTTTCAGTGCCTTCTTTAAAGGACCAAACACATGAAAATCACATGGTGAGAAGTCCAGGCTATATGGAGGGTGAGGCAGAACTTGCAACGCATTTTGGTTATTGCTTCCTGCACCAGTCTCGCAACTTTACAAATATACGAAGCATTGTAAATCATTTTTGGTTTGTTAAAAATTCTTTATGAGGTACAACAACTCCATTTCTAATTGTAAATAAAAAGGAGTATTAAGAAGAACATACGTCGATTTAGTTCTATTGAACACAACCATTTATCGTCTTTTTAGTTTAGGTTATGCAGAACATTTGAGTTTCATAAAAGTCAACGAACGTTTCACAATTCCTCTACATTTCACAAATGTTGTCCCGTAACGTGCTCCTTTTCGTAGACGTTTTTGACGACCAAATTCCAATTCCTATGCTGTAAGAGCTCTCGTAGCGAAATCAGCCAAGTATCCCACGGTTAACGGCAGTTCACGCTGCACAGCCTATGAAGTGAACGACTAATGAATCCTTGCTAGAATCAAATTAAAAGGCTGGAAAATACTACAAATAAAATGAGAATCGCATCCTTTAAGCTTATATCCAATATCGCATAACTGAGTAATGCTACTATGTTTGTGCAAGCTTTTTCACCAACCTTCCTTGGATCCTCCCAATTTACATGTTGTTGTCGGACCGATCTGTTACTGGAAACGGATCAATCTGAATCTGGAGCATTGGAAACGTCCACCTAACGTTAAATGATACCGGAGCCTAGTCTCTCCTAAGCAGGTCTATTTAAGCTCTTATTATTCTGCTGCGTTTCAACAACGGAGCTAGGGTATTTGACACAATAGATTCTCGTCGGGAAACCAGATTCAGGGAAATCACAGGGCAATGATTACGGTACCTCATCTCTACTGAAATTAGTTACAAGTTAAGCAAAAGTTTCCTAGCAAGTATTCATTAGTATTCGAAAGTAATTTATATTAATTTCCAACCTCTCTTATTATAAAGATCAATCAAATAAAAACGAACGGAAACCTGTAGCAGCAAGCAGAACACCGCCAGCGAAGGCAGATAGTAGTTTAGTAGCCCTAAGCAAGAACGATGAGACGCACGCATCAATTGACAGCAACACCATTATTGTCGACCTGGGCAGCAATCAACGCTCGAAATGTTTAAATTAGAAGCGTCCAACCAAGAACAACGATAGTCATACGGTTTTTGATGATGGCAGAGCACTCTCGACAGCCGAAATTCACCGAATTCCATGTAGAGCCTTAAACTGAATTCCATGGTGACTCTCTGAAGAACATCATTTTCGACTGCACGAATCTCTCTAGAAATGTAATGAGCGAGTGAGATATAGAATGTTCAGAACTGCAATAGAACAGTATCACGAGGAAAAATCATTTACGGCGTATGATTAAACCACAGTAGACAAAAACTTTCTAACACCTTTTTTGAGCCATCCGGTACATTCCTCTGTTGCACTACAATACCACTATTTACTAAGTTTGGATATATCCCAAACAAGTAAGGGTGCCTAGTCATTCTTGACATTGGTAACACGTTATGCCCTTATTCGGATTCTTATCTCTCCCGGATCTCCAATATTTCTTTTGTCGAATGTTTTTGTTTATCCTCTTTGAACAATTTTGCGACTTCTAAACTAACAAAGCTTCCACTGCTTCATCTCTGACTGACGACAATTTTCTTTTTCTTCATGTCCAACTCTCGAGTGGTTAACTGTTCGCTTAATTTTGCCATTTTCCGTTCCTTCGCTGCCTGAGTTCTCCATATATTCTTGAACTCTGGTACTCTTGACCTAGGGTATTCAGCAAAATTATCGATGAAAATCATCATTAGGGTATTCATCTCGAGTTTGTCGATGATGGAATTCGCTGTCGCTTTCTCATCGATATTTTGTCGAACATCTCGTACTACACTCTGATATGCAGCGATTGGCTTTATGTCAGATACTTCATAAAAGTAGTGTCCAGATACTGATCATCAGAGCGCTCGTTCGTTGCGATTAGTTTATTCCATACCTCTTTCGGTGCGGCACACCTTTAACCAAGTTCCGTTTACTTTGCTCCATGGCTTGCCGCAAATGGAATTTTGCACTTCTCACTCGCTTGTTGAACCTCTCCAAGTCCTTTTTAAACTTGTCTAACACTGCATGTGAAGCACCCTCTTTTGGTTCCGTCGGTGCAACGATGGTCCCGCTGGACGAATATTTACAAAGTCTTTATGACACGCAAAGAAGACCTGCAAACATCGATCTTGAAGAAATGGAATGTGGATGCAGGTGGTATGGACATCCATCCTGTAGAGGTTGAAAAGGCGAAGAACGAAATGAAGAACAACAATATAATAAGTCTACACGATATACTTGCAGAGCTTTTTACGGTCATGGGTGACCCTGGAATAAAAGAAGTGACTAGATTAGATAATGAAATTTACGAAACTGGACAATGGACGGAGATTTCCTGAAGACAATTATATCGCGAGAGAAAAAAGCAAATGCGATCTAAAGATTTCTTGATCATTAGTTTGATTTTCCATGCAAAACCTAACCTAATCTAACCTAACTTAACTGGTAAATTAATATATTTTTAATTTTTCATTCTTTCTATTTTTAACAACAGTGTTTCCACTTAATACAATATTATAGAAATTGTACTCCATACACGAAGCGTTGGAATAAACCCCCTACATGGGGCTGGGAGTAAATTCGCGATGATGAGGATAGAATTTGGTCAGTCTTGCTTGCCAAATATAGAAAGTTAATTTTTTATTTTATTGAAAACCATGTCTGTATATCTCTAAGAATGATCTTGAATTTGTCTAAATGGTGCCTAAATGAGTTCTGACCTGTACAACAATTTCCAGCACCAAGTACCAATTGAATTTTATTGTGGAAAATTTTATTAGGTTTTACAGTATTTTCTTGCTTAGGTGTCCAAGCATTAGCACGTGCTCTAATGGTATAATTCCAATACAGCCTATAGATTTTCAATGCTAAGATATAGGACATAATACAAAATGTCCGTAAAGTCTCTCTGCAGTGGAAAATAACGATTCCCACCGAAACAAGTACAGACGAGTGGACTTGTGCCTGCGCATGGACGAAAGATACTTAACATCTCCTGTAAACTTGTGCATACCCTCACCACTTAATAGAGTTCATTCCTAACGTAAATAAAGTGGTATATTTTCCCGTTTATTGGATTATTGCTTTTGTTTTTCAGTGCAGCGAGACTTTACGGACATCCTGTACATCAAACAACTGATAACGACATGCTATAAGCTAATCATAAACGTTATTAAGTATTGCCCTCACGAATCGATAAATATGGTTCAGCGAAACGACGCAACCTAGGCGAAAATCGTGGGTCTTCCGAATCGGGGAAAACGTGTCTGCAGGTCGTCGACACTTATTTACGTATGCCTGCATCGTTCCCGCGTCGATTGGACTTTGTCAAAATTTTACAGCACCGAGCGAAGTGACTGCTTCCTCCGTCGCCTTTCCAGACTTTCTCAATAGTCTACTAAGTCACTGTTATCTCCAGTTACTACTCGTTTTTAAAGATTTTGAAGGAAATGTATTAAGTTCTAAGAACTATCAATTCTACGAAAAGTACGCTTTGAAACTCAGTCACATAAAGCAAATTAAAACAACACAACAAAAAAGAAGGAACGAAAGATTTGGCTTTGTTCGTCAAAACGCTTTGTCGTCGTTCAAATGGAATTAAAACCCTTCCCATTATTTGTACATGTTGCCTTCTAGAAATTGTTGTATAGTACTTTTAACTGAAAAGATTAATCGCTGCTTTTTACTGGAGTAAACAAAATTTTTTCAGCAAGATGGTGCATTGATCCACTGTGCAAATGATACGAAACAATGGTTTGTCAACAACATCATCAATGTTCTGAAGTGGCCAGCAATCAATACAATCCGTGTTATAATAACCTTCATTTGCTTTTTGAATAATCATTTACAAAGGTTGAGTCAAAAGTAGTGGCCGATCACCGAGCAAACTTTTAAATGGGCACCAGACAGGAACCACTCATTGCTAATCTTCAAAGTAGAGTCCATCATGCTCGATGGTCTTCATCCAACGATCAGTCAGTTGGCGGATGCCCTCACAAAACCACTCCTCCGGTTTCTGGGCGAAAACGTCACGCACGGCGTCTTCAACCTCACTGACATTGGCGAAGCGCCGTCCACGCAGGAAGTGCGCCATGGACCGGAAGAGATGGTAGTCGGAAATTATCAATAGCGCTATTATCATTTCCACTATTAGCAAAAGTATATTAAATGTTCATAAACTCATGCTACTGGTTAGTATTGGCAGCACTTGTTAAGAATTTGAAAGAGTAGCGATCTTGATTAGTTGTTGACCTGTATGCTGGATGTGGCAGAACCTCGATGCCCTCCAACTCCTGCAACTTAAGCGACGTTCTTCGCGCCCGGTGCGGTGGAGCATTGTCCTGCTGCAGGAGGGCTCTCTTTCGGTTCACCAGGGCAGGCTGCTGGACGGCCAGGGCGGCATACATTCGCTCGAGCTGTTCAGCATACAGGTCAGCGGTGACACCACGACCATCAGGGACCAGCTCAAAGTGCACCAGGCCTTTGCATGACCACCAGACGCACAGCATGACCCTCTTCTCGAACCTGTCGCGTCTGGGGGCAGATTCTGCCTGTTGTCCAACATCCAACCACTTCCGACTCATGTCAGGATTACGGAATCCGATCCATTTCTCTTCACGGGTCACGATACGCCGGTAGAAGCAGTCATCCCGGGGGTTTTCCAGCAGTTGACGACATACCTTCACCCGTTGTTGTGCTTGCGAGGGCGTCAGCTCCTGTTGACCTTTCCCAAGGCGTGCAGATGTCGAACCACACTCGACTGTGATGTCCCTATGTTCGCCACTATCCACGGGTGGTGCAGCCTGGGTTGGCTTCCATTTGTGGCCGTAGGACTGCGCCATCCAATTCTTTGGGTCTTCTGCTCCTTGGCGCATCTTCCAGGCACATGTCTCCAGAAGAAAAGCGGGAGAACCACCCTCGTGCTGTCCGTTCATTGGTCACACCCTGACCTTCCACCCTGCAAATTTCGGCGGCTGCTGCTCGCGCACTGGTCCCTTTTTTCCAATAGTGACGAAGGAGCCCGCGTATCACCAATTTTTCTGCCATTTTTTTTTACACTGGCTGACGCAGGTGGCACAATGTCTATGGCATTCAAATTCGTACTGACGTTTCTTCCCACTCTTCTCTCTTAATAAACTGCGATATACCCTTTTCGCCCAGAATTCGTCAAACTCTAGCCCCCCCCCCCCCCCTCCCGAGTCGGCCACTACTTTTGACTCAACCTATGTATTTATCTTCATTTATTTTGTCTTCTTATTGAATATAGAAAAGGCAGATATTTTGTTTTCTTGTACGACGTACTTAATCTTGACAATTGAGAAAATTCAGGAGAGAAGTATCAACACCACCTCTAATCATAGCCTGAGC
This sequence comes from Rhysida immarginata, assembly GCA_023313115.1. Classification (NCBI taxonomy): domain Eukaryota; kingdom Metazoa; phylum Arthropoda; class Chilopoda; order Scolopendromorpha; family Scolopendridae; genus Rhysida; species Rhysida immarginata. The sequence continues at coordinate 99,508 of JAHWFO010039273.1, read as the reverse complement.
GCGAAAATTTCATATATTGTTACATCATCATACCTAATCAAAATTTAGGGCTTATTATTGGTAGAAATGCAATTAAAGATCACTACGAGGCCAACGAGATAATAAGGCCTGGAAACGAAAAAGTCACCTGACCAAATTATGACGTTTTAACAATGTATGACGTTTCCGCGCTCAGGCTTTCGCTTTAGGTGGTGTTGTAAGTATGCACCATTAGAATTAAAGTAACACTTATCACAGTGCAAACAAGAAATTAAGCCTCCCGAGGAAAGTATAGGAAAGTAGCGGAAGCCCTGAGTTCATCTATTTTTTATTCCTTCATCTTCACTTTTTAACCCCTCCCATTTTAAAATCAAAAATTGATTTTCTCGAGCCTTGTATTTATAAAATATAAAAGAACCCTACCTTCTTTCCTTACTCATCATTTTCGATCGAATGATATTTGACACTCCATATGTTGCCATAGTTCTAAAGACCAAGTGATTGCCACTCCCATAACTCTGACCCTATTAGGAAAATTTGGCCCAAACTTTACAGTAATGTTGATTTTGGTTAGAGGAACCTGCTTACCGAATTTCATTCCTTTATATGCATAAATACGCGTAGACCTTTTGGTCCACTCTAATTTCCGCCCCTGAAACTCCGACCCCAGTGGGTCAATCAAAACCAAACTAAATAGCGAAGGTGCACATGCCCATAGTAAGTTACATTCTGAATTTCAACCTTCTACCTCAAAAAATGCGGAAATTATGAAAGCTATGGATAGCTAATGTAGACAAAAACAGAAAAATTCATTAAAAACCTTTCACTTTACCCACTCGATAAAGGGCAGGGGATGAGATTTTTTCACCGGGTTTTTTTGCTAAATCCACATTTTACATGATGCTCTACAACTTTCTAAATAACACATGGGGTCTAACCCCTACCCCTACAAATTTAAAATTTTCAAAATTTACCCCATCATCCCCACGGACGCGAAATGTTTTTATTCTGAATTACGGGACATTAAAACCAAATAATCAATATTCATTTTCCCCCAATCTGTTCCCCTTGAGTCGTTATTTGGACCTAAAGACGGGACACCAATTATGAAACACCCTGTATACTAGTAATGAAAACACTGAATGTACGTATAGGAACAGGATCTAGGCAGGTAAGGTCAAACACATGAGAGACGCGTAATGTTAACAAACTTTCTAAGCAACTGATGGTTACAAAAATTTTCATTATGTCCACCAGAAATATCGTCAACATACCGTATCCGTAAAGTGGCATTATCAAAGGTTGCTCGTAGCAGCTCCGTTGAAATCTGAAGAATATATCGCTGTATGCTAATCTTCAGATCAGGCAGAGATCCGACCTGTCCATGGTAGACGCGATCTTTCAGACATCCCCACAGCCAAAAATCATATTAATTCAGGTCATGGGATCTTAGTGGCCATGATTGAAAACTTCTGGATTCATTCCTTAACATTTTAGAATACGTTCAGCAATGAAGATTTCACGAAGCACATCTTTCACTTGGCGATCGATATGTGATATTGCCCCTTCTGTCCAAACACAGTTACCCTCTTGCAAGGTAAGAATCATGCGATGCACAACGAGATCCTTATAACATGCAGGCATTACTAAATGCAAGTGAGACGCTTCTTAATATATTATATTTGTATATATCCTTTTTGGATACTCTACTTGGAATCTGATCATCCTTATCACATGATAATTTTCTTCGACTGAATAATTACATCTTTCGTGGTCGCTTTGCTGCGAAGCCATCATGATCCGGATAGCTGAATGAAGTCCTGGAGCAAGTCTCTTCTTCACTTCTCTGAAGCAACTGAAATTTTTCCAGATGGAATTATTTTTCTAGTCACTAATAAAGAAAATTATTCGCTGGAATGCTTTTAATTTATTTACATACACCTGACAGATCCTTGGGGGTGTAAATCTTCTCAAAGAAAAACAAATCGAGAATAAAGGTGCTTGTGAATCGACACCACACAATAACGAACGCTGAGAGCAGTGTCTGTTCATGCACAACATGCGGATTAGCCGAACCCTTTACGCGTTAGTTCTGCGTATTCACAGAAAAATCCGCCTCATATTACCGGCGATTAACGTTAGGTAAACATTCCCGCCATCGACCATGTTGCAGATCAGTCGTCGAATGTTTACATACATCACCCGATCTGCCTTCGCCCCAGTCAACCTGTCGTAGAGATGCACCGACAAGGCGGTGAGAGAAGAAGAAAAACGTAATAAAAAGGAAAGCAAAGACTCATTTGTGGAGAAAAAACTTTCAGCTGATTCAGAGAAGTGAAGAAGAGATTCGCTCCAGGACTTCATTCAGCTACCCGGATCGTGATGGTTTCGCAGCAAGACGACCACGAAAGATGTAATTATTCCGTGGAAGAAAATTCAGTATACCGAAGCGTTTTGTGAGTGATGCACTTAAGCATATTTCGCCATTAGAATGAAAACAAGACTATCGATCCTAAACAGTAACTGAAAGGTAATGGTTTGAATTTGTTTTATCCCTCTATTAGCCGTCGCTATTCCGAATGACCAATGCTTCATGTTATGGATATCAACCTCGACGATTTAAAGATTCCAGTAGTGCAATTTCGTACGAAACCCGAAGACGTATTCTTCAAGCCGTGAACGGAACGAAACTCAATCTCAATTATTTATAGCCGCGAAGTGGAGACAAAACGAAGCCATATTTTCATATAGCCGACATGACTTAATTTTTTGGAATCCTGGGGGATTTCCAAACTCTCCACGAACGACCGTATGAACCAACACAGAGGTCCTATACATTTATCCGATTGAACAGGTCTGCTTAATTGTATCAGATGTTAGCTTTCTTCTTTCTTCTTTTGTTTGTAGCCAATCAGAGATTGTTTTCCTTATCTTTACCAATCTTCTTCTTTGGGTAACCAATCAGAGAATTTACTTCGTTTGTTTCTCTGATTGCTCACTGTTGGTATTCTGTTCGAATTGGAGAACCTTTGTATGCTGACTGATGATCATCTTGTGATCGAAATGTAAACCCTATTCCAAAAGCGTTTTCACTTAAGCGAATGATGTTCGGCGTCTTTCACCTCGTCGTCAGAACGCAACTTATGTTCCTTAAGGTCCTCTTTCTTCTTGGGAAGTGGTGAAAGTTGCAAGGTGAAAACTCTTTCATTTTTGAACTGCAGTTTTTCATCTTTGAACTGTAGGCGCAGCAACATCTCTTGTGTATGGCGATCGTGCGCGGGCGGGCGTTATCGTGCTGCCGAAGAGGATCCAAAGCTGCCATTCAATCCTGATGTTGACAACAACCCCAGAATTCCTCTCCGACGGGCTCAACCGACTAATCATGCGTTGGCGCAATGCGTGGAAAGGGATGGGGACTATGTCGAAAAGTGAATAGTGCATTACTTAGAGGGCAAAAAGAATTTTGAAAATCGGTTAACAAATAAAAAATATACGGACCAGGAGGCAAAAATTTTTGAACAACCAGCGTAGTAACCATCCAGTAAATCTCCTGAAGCATAATTATTATCGTTGACAGAAGTTTATAAACTACACGCGGTCATTTATCAGGGAGCTAAACATTCGGAGAAATTACAGACATTTATTCGGAAGCCGAAAGGGTTGCAACAAGGCACTAACCCCCGTTAGTTCCCGAAAGAAAGACTGGACACCATCAAAAGTTTTCCATCGGACTTGCCTGATACATAAAACGTATTGTGTATTTGAATGGGATCGAAAGTATTTTCGACGATGCTTACCAAAGTAGTCTCTCAAGTAACGATAAACAGTTCGGAAAAGCACAGTAAACTGTATCTGAATATCGCTGATGGCATTGTTGCGCAAATCAACGGTTCACATAATTACCAACTTTACAATTTTCAGGCAAAATCTCAACACGCCATCGCCATAGTATGGTCTATGGCATGAAAAGTTAGCAGAAATTATTTCCGTAGCAAACCTCATGGGGGTAGAAAATACAAAACACGTATGCATTAAATAACTTTTATTAATTTCTCCATATGGTCATAAAGTTTACGGACATCTCTATTTTATTTTGGTTTCAACTCCCACGATACATTCCTTTACTTTTGATGTTAAAAAAATGTAAGAGCAGCTAATACGGCATTGACTCAGTCAGCCAGCATGCCGGAAAGTCTTGAGTTGTCCAATGACTTTCCGAGAGGGGTTATCATAGGGTACCGAATTAGTGGAAGGTCAATTTGCAGAAAGCAGTATTTTGACCGGGCATCCTCGATCCACCGTGCTGGATGTTTGCAAAAGTACGAACAGAAAGGTACGAATAACAAGAACAAAACGTAAACGGCCACACAGATCAAGACTTCTCTGCTGCTTTTGCAATGGACCTAGACGCCTGCATGAGACGTGCTTCTTCGGAAGGTCCGGAAAGAGAAAGCTTTTGTGTCAAAAGTGAATGGTCTTCGTAGTCTGTCATTATGTGAGGAGCGTCTCCATTGGATTAATGATGAATGGGCAAAGCTTGTTTGGAGTGATGAAGCAGCTTCACTTTCTAGCAATCTAACGGTCATGTGTGGGTCTGAAGGTGACCAAACGAGAAATACGATCAATACTGTCTCGAACCCACAGTGAAGGACTCTAGTGGTAGAGTCATGGTGTGGATCGCGCTCTTGACGTTATGCCCCACGGCACCAAGAGATATTAGAAAATTATCTTTCTGGCGCGATTGCAGAATGTTTTGGTAATGTATCAGAGTACTTCTTCCAGCAAGGCAATGCTTCAACAAAAACGTGGTGGCTCATGTAACAAGCTGCTGCCATGGATTCCCAGAGCCCGGATTTAAACACTATTGAATGAATATGAAATGTGCTGAAGCGCCAAACACGGATACACGACCATCGGCCATAATCATCATCAGTTACTCAGGATCGTAACTGTTACTGGATCGTTTAAACGCCGAGTGGCAACACATACTACAAGAGGAGTGTAAAAAAAACAATTTGTCGATGTTGCAGCAAAAGATGGTCCAACGTGTTGCAGCAAAAGATGGTCCAACTTGTTACCCACTATCATTTTCAGATAGGGTACGTTAAGAGGAGTGTCTTCCTACCTTTGGCAGGGCAATGTATATAAAAATCTGCAAAATAAAATAATTTTAATATTTTCAATAGAAATCTACATAGAAAATAAACTAATTTTATAGCAAACTGTTTCCATAAGGGCGTTTCCAAACTGTTTCCAAACATTGATTTTCTTAACGACCAAAATTACAACGTCGAAAAGTAGATAACAAAACTAAATATTCGAATTCTCAAAATATATAATCTAAAATCAACCAGGAAAATACCTACAACGAAAATGACTCTGAAGTTATATTCACTTTGAACTCCCTAAAGAAATCAAAAAAAGAAAACGAAGACGTATTATTTATTCTTTGCAATCCCGACGTATGGCACGTACGAAACAAATTTAGAGCCTGCGGCAGTTTGAAACGCACAGCGATAATGAACTGATTACGTATTCGCGGGCTCATTAGAAATTATCTACATAGAACAAAATTTGACCTATTGCTTGAGATTTTGAATTCTTGCCAACTTTTGATGCTATCGATCCCACTCAGCGACTCCGTACAATTTGTTCCAAGGAAAATAATAAGAGCCAAATTTAATTCTGGTTATTTATACTAAAGTTTTAGGTTTATAACCATTAATTATAAAAACCATTAATTATGGAGAGCTACTTGAAATATGTACCTAACTCATCAACACTTGGTTTACTCTCTTGCCAAGGGCTATGCTAGATAGGCTTTAGCTGAGGGATCAGATAAAAGTGTCCTTATTGAAAGAATAAATGTCTGGAAATAGCGATATGGTAGCGGTTTATTAATTGTTCTACGCGTTTCGAATAAACCTCATCATCAGGAACTATGATCACTACAAAACGTGCATCGGATACAGCATCTGGTTATATAGCCTCTTTCCATCAATGACTGGTGGAATTACAATAGACGTGGCCTCCAGTGAAAGTTATTTGAAAAATATTTTATAATACAAAAAAGTATTTTATAATAGCATTGCTGGTCCGCGCATATTATTGTTGGTCCGATGAAAACTCTTAATAAAAAGCGTTACGGATTCTTTGCATAGTATGGTAGGATGAAGGACGAACACTCCGCGAATTTATAAAAGTCGGCTAACCCCTTCGTGTCTAATCCGTTGCGATGCTATTAATGCTTGAAAAATGCGGGGGGAAAACCAAAGTTGCCACTTCGCTCCATTGTGTAGCATGTGTGGCATGAAGAGACCTGAACGGGAGAACTGTACTTGATTTACGACGTGTATAATAAGGTTTCCATTCTCCAGTTTCAAGGGATACAATTCTCCAGTTTCCTTCCATATGAAAAGCTGAGAAGGAGATCCAGAAAATCCGCGCTATATCTCCAAGCGTTTGTGTCATTCCCTCGAGAATCATACGACACGCCCTTATGAGGATGCTTTGAGAAAGACCGTGAAGTCGTAGGTACAATGACTGAAAAGGCACTTGCAAAATCGAGCCCGTGCTTGCGAAAGCCACCATAATCAAAGAGACAATAAGGATCCTTGTGATGACGTTGTAAGCATATGAGAAATTAAAAATGCAAATAATCTTCAAAATCCTGCTTTGACTCACGTTCAAAAACGAGGAAAACTAATACGCGACCAAGTGGGCACGAGAACATTCGTTACCAATGAAAGCGACAAAATGATAGCGTAGGGGTATGACTATGTTCAGTGATGACCTCTTCATCCTCTGGTCGATATATTCGAAAACGAGATGGCCGAGAGTTATTGTAAAAACACAATCGATAGTTTTTGCATATTTTAATCTTAAGTGAGGATATTTTAACTTAATCTCCGTGATACTATTTTAGATGTTAATTAAATGTTTTAGATTGATTTTTAACCCATTGATGATCGTGGTTTTTGTTTCATAAATATATGTTATAGATTTTTAGTTTTTGTCTCATGATTTGTTATTTTAGACTTATTTGGTTCTTTTATTTGTATGTCCATGTCTCTATGGATGTTTATATTTCTCTTTTTCTTCTGTTACTTTTTAATATTTTGTTAAATAAATCTTGCGTTGGGCGCAAATGAGTACGCAGTAGAGGAGTTTTCCATTCCACAGTTTTGCTTAATTTTTGTTTTGTTTAACCAGAAAGATGAAAGTATTACAGAAATCGTACTCGTTGTGAGCTCTTTGAATGATAATGTAATTAGGGTATTCCAAGGATAGAAGGAAAAGGATAAAGGCTGCAATAATGGATTTTTTGACAGTGCGCAACGTGAGCTATATCAACTTGTACAGGTCAACAGACTGAAAATGGAATAATTTAGGCTCATCTGAGACCATTATCTAAGGAATCCTGCTCTATATGAGGCTCCGAACCCAACGAGTGTTTATGATAACTGCAGCTATACCAAAAATCTTGAACAGGAGGATTGGGCAATAATTGAAGTGCGGTTACTGTCTTGCGACAAAATTACCAAAATATCAGTCTTACTGTATATATGTAGGATAACTTAAACTGCATACAGATGAAGGGAAAATACCACTTTTCCACAAAAAACTTTTTTTTGTGGAAAAGTGGTATCCTCCCTTTATCTGTACGCAAGCACACTGCGTCTCAAAAGTTTAGGTAAACGTGCTTTTTAATGATTTCAAAGAATTATTGAATGCAAAACAAATATTAACTTTCTTAACCGAATTATACCTTCAATCTAAGTTACAAAACAAAAGCACTGGCCTCTAATTCATTATTTGAAAGATGATTTTAACAAAAATGAAAAATCCACTATCTCAAAAGTTTAGATAATGGTATGTAGGGGTGTTGGCAAAGAATGAATTTCTATGCAAATTACATAAAATCACCTTTAATACTCAGAATACTCTACTGAATCCAGTTCACAGCAATTGCTGTGTGGAAAAGCTTATAAGAGCCGTGCCAAAAGAGAAGCAATTCACACCTGATGAAATTAGAAATGTTTGGATGCTAAACACATTTTCTGGAAAAATCTGAACGAAATTGCTAGGGAATTTGGACGGTCTGCATCTGCTATTTACAAAATAACAGGTAGAGATGAAGATTCGATCTCAAAAACTCGATCCGGCCCAACTATACATCTTACACAGATAGTCCACAGCTTTGCGAATGACAACTCACTAGGGACTTTCTGTGCTACAAATTTCACATCAGTACACCTTGAAAATATCCAAAGCTATAGTTCACAGACGCTTAAGAGCAACCCCAACACTGAAATCGTGTTAAAATAAGACGCCGACCACCGTTGAAATTTGAGCATATTCAACCACGTCCACAGTGGACACGAGAGCACATATCGGGGAATGACGAATAGCTGCTATTTATTTTAGTGATGAGAAAAACTGGAACTTAGATGGTTCAGAAGGTTTTCGTCTTTATTGCACGATTTAAGAAAATAATCCACAGTGTTCTATAATTGATAACAAGGCGGTGAATTAGCCATGGTGTGGGATGCAGTTAGGTTCTAGCAGACGCAATCAGAAGATTGTTAGAGTGTTCTGTCCCAGCCTTTGTTACCAATGGCTGACCTGATCGAGCACCTAATTGGGTGTTCCAACAGGACAATGCGCCCATCTATACATCTCGCACCACAAACTACTGGTCAAATTCATTGTAGGAAGTGACCATCAAGAAGCCCGAACCACAATCCCATTGAGAGTGTTTGAGACATCCCGTTACGTCACTTTGGTTCAGTACGGGGCCAACGATATAACGGGCCCCAGCGCGGAAAATTCACCTGACCATCTTAGTCCGGCCAACAATCCAACCTTCATTATTTCCAACAAACGAAATAATACTGATTGTTAAAATCCAAGATGGAAACAAAGACGATTACATTGTTACTCGGACTAAGATGGTCAGGTGACTTTTCCGCGCTGGGGCCCGTTATATCGTTGGCCCCGGGTTCAGTAGCAGAACTAGCATCAGCAATAGAAGATATTGGTATAATCTCAAGCCAGAATCGGTTCGCAGACTAATCATGACAATGAATGATAGTGTGTTTCATGTGATTCATCATGGTGGAAAGCACACTGTCTATTAAGAGTATTTTTTTTTGCGCAAACTCAATAGATGTCACAAAGTATTGCGTCAGCGATGGGTTCCAGTATTCTTAGCTCTACAATTAAGCTAAGAAATAATGCTGGAATTCAGACTTTGCCCAAAAGTGACAACAGATGGCGCTCTCAAGGAGAAAGAAGCCTCTGTTTATATGTAGTCTCTGAAACAGGAAGAGCGCGGGGGAGGCGTCGTAGACGGCTGCGCGATAGAGAGAGCAATGAGCGGGAGATTTTGAAACGGGACTTGGCTTAAGAGATTCGAGGTGAAAGATCGCCTGCTTCTTCGCGGAGAAAAGAGAACTCTAATGAACTCCGTTCGAAGAAAAATGCGAGGGAATGCTCGAGCAGAGAGGGAAGAGCGAAATAACGCAGCAACAAAAAACTAACTCCGCGTGCGAACTCAGGACAACGTTAGTGCTCTTGGGCTAATGATATTTCTAAATTAGTTTGTTCTCTAGATATGAACTGCGAGTGGAATTCTACAGAGAAAGCAGCCTGTACGTCGTTAGCTACCTTCTGTGAGTCCACCGAGCTTCCTATTTCCCTTTCATCGGATATAGACGAAAAAGGATTAGAAGAAACGCCCGCCATTTTTTGTGAAAGCACGACCTATATGGTGAAGGAGAACGAGTGTGCTCCGACCGAGCAGAAGGCATCATTCCCTAGAGATACGCACCCGTGCATTGGACTTGGATACAACTTCCAAAAGGTGTCAGCGGATTACTGTTTTGCGTTATTGGTTGTCTTCTGCTTGTGCGTCATCGATTGTGCACTGTTCCTGTCCCGAGAAGAACTCTCAAATTTTTCTGTAAGCGATATCGTCGCTGGAGTCTTTCCTTGGTCCTTTAGAGCCTACATAAGGGAGAGTCTCGGCACCTTCGCCCTAATCTCGAGGTAAGCCACTTTTCCATTATAGCTGTAAGAAATTATTGGCACGCACTTGCCATTTAAATGCACCTAAATAGAAATCTTTCCGCTCGGCTCTCTCTAAGCCTTAATTGTTTGTTATGGTAGTCATATAAGGCTAAGCGCATATTATTGGAATTAGAGGGGCATAGTGTTTCTTCTCGTAGTTTAAGATTCAGTCAAATTCAATCGCTCTTTGCTTTAAGGTGAATCATTATAATGTATGGGGTTTAACAAGGTAATTAACTAGCTTAAGTAGCTCGTTTGTGCCTAGGATCTTAAGTAGTGCTTTGTTAATGTTAACGGGGTAATATTATAAAGTCACTGAGACGCAGGCGTTATTAATGGTACTAATTGGGCGTAAATTATCTTTACAGCTTCCCTTGCCTGAAGGAACAAGATGTTCAACACCATGCGTAACCGCTTTCTGTAGTGCGTCCAGCAGTTGGTGACATCTTATCCACACAGGACTTTAAAATAATATTTAGTGGAATCTATTTAATTAATTACCTCTTTACATTGTTTATTGACTGTTATTATAGAAATCCAAGTTAATCAAAATTGCCAAATGGATAAAGTTATTCGGATTTAAAGTTAAAGGAATACCTGGATTTTAGAGAGGGGTTCAATGTTCTGTTTATTAATTAAAGAACTTCCGGGCCGGTTAGTGTTTGATGTAACCCTTTAGAAGTTAATTCCTCAAGTCACTTATTTAGGGTTTCCCCCGTATTAGGGGAATCTCCTCGTAACCATTTCTTTTGGATTTGTAAGTTTAACTAAACTAAATATGCCAGTAGGCAATACCGGCAACATTGGTTTAATTGTATATTTTGTTTAATGGTTATTAAAATATCAAAAAAAATTATATGCTCCTTGTTCATGTTATTAGTCACTCACACCTTCCACTGCGCGTGTTCGTGACAATAAATTACCTAAACTTTTGAGACAGTGGATTGTTCATTTTGGTTAAAATCATCTTTAAAATAATGAACTAGAGTCCAGTGCTTTAGTTTTGTAAATTACATTGAAAGTTAATATTTGTTTTGCATTCAATAATTCTTTGAAATCATTACAAAGCACGATTACCTAAACTTTTGAGACGCAGTGTATCTATAGTTCACCAAGGTCATCGATTATATTGTTTATATAATTTTAGCTGAACTGAATGTTTTCAACGGATCGATTGGATCTTTCACCCAAAATTTCTGGTAACTATCGGAGGATATGGTGTCAGCTTGGTAATGGATCCCTATGGACATTTTCAGAATCTCCGTGCAGCCTCAGCTCTAGCAGTTCGAAGAGGATGAACAGTGATGTTTTGTCCGTATGTGTCGAAATTACTTAAAGATATTATAAATATTTGAATGGGGAGGGGGGCAAAGAAATCAAGTTAACAATTATCAATTAACCAAAACCTGATTTACAATTTTTCTTTAAAATTAATTTAAAAAAAAAATGTTGATGTTCATAGCAGGCTTCGACTTTGCAGAATATGAGAATCATCTGGTTCTCGGTCACCGTGCTTGCACTTTAGGAACTTTTTTAAACATGATAATGTTTTAAGGCTGAGAAAAAAACGTGATACGAAAACCGACACCAAAAAGTGTTACGGAAACAGTTTTGCATTGTTGTTGCACGTTTAACCATTGTTGGCGCCGGCTTCAAGCACACGCCGGAACTAAAAAGACACGTGACCATTCTTGTCTGAGGAACAATTTTTATTTAAATCTTTACTACACAGATATTATGAAATATATTGAAAGTGTGGTAACAGACAGCGCAACTATACTTCGCTCTCTTACCTAGCCATATAATAGCCTAATGTTTTGCTTTCAACGTTTTGAATGAAGACTAATGAATGCTAGTGTATTGGAATAAACTCATTTCCATTACAATAAATATATTTTATTTTTCACAATTTAATTCATAAGTTATTATTTTGAAACATTTAGATCTTTTGATGGTTTTTGAAATCTTCAACTTGTCTATAATTTACGCCCTGGTTGAATTTCTATGTGCTTTGAAGTGCATAATTTATTTCTACAAATTCCTTTCTCTCTATAGTTAAGAATAACTTTCCGGCTAAAAAGAGCGTTAAGGGTGATGCAATAATTTTAATTTTTCGTCATACAAAATACACTCTTTTTAAGATTTTAGATACTGCGAAAAGCTTGCAAGTGCCGTGTTTGTTGTCCGACATTCGATTGTGAGCACAGACGCGAGTAAGGAGAGGAACTTTAAGTATAGGCACTATGTTTACTCGACGTATCGAGAGATTCAATACTCGTGCTTATATTTCATACTTCAGTTATTCTAAGCCCTTATTCAGTATTATCGATGTACATGATTCTGTAGACTCGTCCATTGATAAATAAATAAATAAAAGGTTTATATTACTGTATAAAATATTTATTTGTTTGTTGCATCTAAAAACATTATCATGATACAATGTTTCGGGTTGCGGATTCGAAACTAATTCATCTTTTTTTTTTGTACTCAATACATAAATTGAGTAATGAGGCAAAATTTATTATATCAGAACACAGAACTACGTCTAGAATTGTTAAGTACAGAAACCAAAAATAGTACCCCCCACCAACTCCACAAATCATTTATCTTCTATACATATTGTAAAATGCAATTGCTGATTCTCTTATTGCCTTATAACTCGAAAACTACTGAACCAATTTACATGCTTTTTTTTAGTTTATGGATATGTTCTCTGACCAGGTTTAGTATATATTTCGTTACCCTAGGTAATATAAGGAATAAGTAGTGGTGATTTTAGTGCATTTTAAAAAATTTCCAATAATGTAAGTGTATTACATACAGGCCCTGGACGTATTGGGGTTCACTGAATAGATAAAATAAATAAATAAATAAAATAAGAATAAATAAATATCTAATTAGGTCACAACAATGACGTATATTAAAGATAGACTCCGAATCCTATTGTTAACGGCGGCAAAAAGTGAAGCAAATTGAGCCATGATAGTTTGGGCAGGAGTGAGCCGTGGAGTAATTAGCTGTCTGGCTGATTTGTTTTTGAAGATTTTGGGCCTGAGGAATAATTAATTCAAAACCAATCTTCAAAGTTAAACTGCACACACAGACAAGAAAAAGGATCAGGAATCATTTTCCACAAAAATAAATCAAAAATACGTAACTAAAATAAAAATACGTAACTGAAAGACAATCGAAACGAAATTGAAACCATGGTCGAAAAATTGTTTATAAAATATAATAAAATACTTCAAATACAAAGTAAACGAAAAGATAAACTTATCACTCCGTGATCGGTGTGTGAAAGAATTATTAATCAGCTGCTCTTGTGTTTAGCCATGTGTTATGCATAATCTTCACTCACTTTCGGCCATGACAGTTTTGGGCATGGAGCTTCCCAATTTGCTTCAAGTTACAACAATAGGATTCGGAGTCTATCTTTAATATACGTCATTGGGTCACAATGCACTGGATGACCTCAATTTCGCAGAAGCGTTCCCCTTTCATCGTACATTTCACCTTTGCGGAGATAAAAGTGTGCGGAGACCAAATCTGGCGAAGTCGGGAGATTTCGATCACAGAGAAATATTTCGAAGTTATAATGGAAACTCTCAGGTAGCGCAGAACGCATGGCTCTTTGTTATGCAACGTAAACAAATTGTGGAAAAGCTCTTGCCTGCAAACACTAAAGAATTTCTGTGGAATAGAAACTGACATAGAGTGATAACTTCTAACCCAGAAGGACAAAATATCTTATAGAAATACGTATCTGATATTTCTATTTTGTCTTTTTGGATTAAAGATTATCACTTTAAAGTTAGCTCATTCCTGAGCAACAGACTGGTCATTAGCCTGTTAAGGACAAAACATTCCGTAGCTTTCACCACTTTCATTTATCAGGAGCTTTAGCAAAAAGCTACTTATAAGAATGCACGCTTGAAGTGTACGTTTATCCGGCGTCCGCACGATAACGTGAAATCGATTAACCTTTTCGAATTCTGTTTTCGACAATATGAAGATCAAGATCTTAGCTCGGCTGTATCAACTTATCAGGCTTTTTCGTGGGCCGCTTCAAGTCAATTGCACATGCTCTAGCAATGAGCGTCAATCACGAATATCAAAATATTGCGTGTAGCGTGTGATATAATAATCGATTCGTAGTGAGGCATCAACCATGGTTCGTAGTGAGGCTGGGTTCCCATGGTCGCGCATTATCGCGCAACAGCTCGCGTCACGTTTTTTGGTAACCGTTCAGATGATTGCGTTTCATTTAAAACGTTGTTAAATAAAAAAAAATACATGCATAAATAAAATTATTTAAAAAAGGTTTCTTACATCATTTTTTCTTGTCTTCTGAAGCTTCATTGCGAAAAATTAAACCCAATTTTTTCCATGCCCTTTTTTAATTATTTTATTTGAATATTCTTTTGTATTCATATCTCAAATTGCCAGCCTTTTCTCTATTTCATCGATAGATAAATCAATATTGAAGCCGTTGTCATCCATTCTTACGTAATTGAAAAAAAATTTTGGGTAAGAAGCACTTTTAAATAAATTTATTTATGCATGTCTTCTTGTTTTAAATCATATTATCCTGCCACTCTAATTTTCCGTATTTTCATTCTTCGGATTAAAAGCCTTTTCCATTTCATTCTCCGCGAGGCTAACGAGAAAGACAGGCTCCGGCACTGAAAAGTCACCTGACCAAGATAGGTCTATTAACAATGTAACTTTCTTTGTTTCCATCTTGTATTTTAACAAACAGTGTTTTTTCCTTTGTTGGAAACAATGAAAGTTACATTGTTGCTAGACCTATCTTGGTCAGGTGACTTTTCAGTGCCGGAGCCTGTCTTTCTCGTTAGCCTCGATTCTCCGTGATTGACGAAACAATGCTGGCTCAATCATCGCCGCAGTTATTTGAACAATGAATCGCCGCGGGCATTTGAACAATGAAGCGCGACTTGTTGCAATCATCTGAACAGTTAACAAAAACCGGGACGCGAGTTGTTGCTCGACAAAGCGCGATCATGTGAATCAGCCAGTATGTGAAATCAACGCCACCTAAAAAACAAGGCCTGTTCACTGCTTGCTGACTGCGTCATCAAACGAGGACTGACAATCCAACTTCCATTGTTTTAACAAACGAAAAAACACTGATTACAACAGGTGTTTTTTCGTTTGTTTTAAACAATGAAGATTGGATTGTCAGCCCTGGTCGAGGCTAACGAGAAAGACGCCCTGATTGTATTTCTCGTTAGCCTCGGCCCTGGTTTGATGACGCGATAATCAGGCTTTGTTTTTTAGGCGGCGTTGTATGAACCCAGCTTAAATAAAAGGTTATTTTCTCTTTATCTTTTAAGCATAGTTGACGTGAGCGCGCGCACGCCACGATTGCTTTGTCGAGACACGATTGCTTAATTGCTCAACTACTCATGATACATTGCTGCCTCTTGGAATGTTTGCAAGATTTTCTTTATACAAAGATAGGTTGTTCCCTGTGTGGTCCTTCATTCAGGGCTCCTTTCCCTGTTTAAACTTGAAAGCCAGCACGGCCAAGATAATTATCGCTGATAATTATTTTCTGGTTTTGGTACATTCTTGTTATGCCTAGTGTATAGTTGTATCATAGCTCATTCACATATACTTTTACTTCAATGTTAGCCACACGAAAACGGCTATATCAACCAGCACCTCGATTACAATGCACTCTAGCGGTCGTTACACAAAGAGCCGCCCTATTCAAATCAATCTCATTAGCTAATGGGCATACTGTGTACGTTATTTTGATGTTTTTTCAAATGGCGGTGTTTTAAGATTGTAAGGAGAATATGTTTATTAATTCTTATAAATTAATCGAATTTTTATAATTTAATTGTTTAATTGAAAGCGTTACACGTTTAAAAAGAATCTTTAATATAATTATAAAATCAACATTCCACGCTTTTAAATTGAAGGATTACTGATAAAGTGTGTGTAGTTTATAAATAAAATACTGACAAGTCGTCTTTTAGATTTTTCCCTACATGAAAAAAAAATTATGGCAGCTGCGCATATTAAACACCTTTAAACGAAATCCATTTCACGGCCTGGCTCGATCAATATGATAAATCTTGGTGAATGAAATTCTTCACTTTTTTAAACATACAAGGCATGTTTATTATTTTGGCTCAAAAATTTACCATTTTATCATTAAATAATGGTGTCGAAAACAATTTTTAAACGCAAGGGTATCACTTCTCCAACACGCGATAATGCAAACATAATGAGCGCACATTTAGGGGATAAACATATCTTGATTAAACTTGAATTTAAAAATAAAAATTAACAAAACATAAATATTACACAACATTATCAAAATTTGTTAATCGAAGAATGTTGGACAAAACTGATTAGAGGGTTGGATCTAACTGATAAAGTAACGACTTAGTAGTCGAACATTGTGTTTATTTTTTTGATTAAAATAACTTCTGGTTCCATTCTCATAGACTGCTCACTTAATATCTGTAAATTAATCCACACGTTCACTTTTAATACGTTCCAAATTTAGCTTCTTGTTTAAATCCCTCTTCCTGTCATTTGTGTGGCCGATTTCGTGTGGCTGATTTTCGACCAAATGCAACAATAACCCTTCCCTCTGTCTGTTCCCCTTTCTCCACTGAATTATCTTAAAAACTGATAAGAACAGTCACTGCAACGTCCTTGAAAGGATTTTCTTCAATGTTTTTCTTCGAAGTAGAATTAAAAATATTTTTCAACATCCCAAAAAAAGTCACATAAAAATACGAGAAAAAGGAAAAGGGAGGCAATTCGCGTCTCTTTCTTCAGCCAATTCTAGAGCAATCAATTATTCTGATTTTAGTTCTGATAGAGTTCCTCTGAGAGAAGACCATACTTGATTGGTTAGTTTTTATGTGATTATTGACCCATTGTCTAACGCTGTTGTTGGTCCTTGATATCATGAAGTGGGACCCAAGTCTTGTGGGTATTAAGGGAGTCTTCTCTGCATTTCACTGGCAAAGGAATTTCTACACCAAAAATCCAATTAGGGCGAGATCGATCCATCTTTTTTATAAAAGCTCATTATCATTTTTTTATTTGTAACAACCAATTTAGTTATGAGATCAAAAGATTAAACTTTGCTGTTCTAATTGTATGACATTCGTGAAGGATTTTTTCTAAATAAAAAAAATCATCTTCCATAAGCCTGTGATCCAATTAAAGAACAAAATTGAGCCTCATTAATACCAATCTTAATGAGGGTATTTTTATTGCATCATTTAAGCAATGTTTTTTACTGAAATTGGCAATCGAAAATTATAAATTCAATAGAAAATTACTTGGGCATCTCAAAATAACTGCTATAAAGTGATTACTTTGCTCCAAAATTTTTTTTCCTTTCATACTTTGTTCGAAAATCGACCCGTTCTTCTCTTTATGACACAAAATAAATTTTTTATTCGGAAAAAAATTCTCTTTCACGTCTCGCTTTAAAACTTACCCAACGTGAATATTGTACATCACTTTATGATCAAGCTAGTTAATGAAATTGAAATATTTAAACATATTGAAGATTACATAATCAATACAATATAAACGAATTGCATAAGCGAGAAAAATAAGTGAGAGCAAACATGAGATTGAATGGCAACCGAACTTCACTTTTAAAGAGCGACCTTGAATGACGTCACGATTAACGGATCTCCAATAAGAGATAAAAATTTAGAATTCTTCCCCGTCCCTATTTTTTATAAGCGTGAAGGCACGGCAATAACGCTTTCATTTCCAACTTTTAGATGCGGAATTTGAAATGTGCTTTCACATCCGGAACACGAGTTATGACTTCAACAAGAAAATGTCAAAAGGAAAACAACGTCGGGCAATTAAAGGCATGCGTTCCCCGAACCAATCACATGACCATCTATCACCCGTGGCAACGAACTCGATGACATGTATTTTAGATTTTTCATGCCCATTCTAAATGCTACGAGTTTTTTGAATTTAAATTATTTTGTTTGGTTCAGAGATGTCATTTTTGAAAGCGCGCTTTTTTTTCTTCTACTTCTACTTCGAAATCAGAATAAACTTCCCGAGTTCAAGGCCCTTGAATTATAAGAGCTCGCGTGCGATATCAGCTGGAGCTTCCCTTTAACCTTCCTCCCCCTCCATTTCTAGAAAGAAATTTATTTCCCAAGTTCTTGCTCCACGAAAATTCGTTATATATTTTGCGCTGAAATGAAGAAAAGAGCAAAACACCTGAACACAACACATAACAAGTGAAGAAAAAAAAGCAAACACACAAAAGCTTTAATGATAACATTCTGCAATTATATCTCGATTATACGAACACTCGGTGTGATAAAATATATGCTTGCACGGGTCATAATTAGGAGAGTATTTTGCCGTAGGACCAAAAAAGCCATATGGCGAAGTGGTTTCATAAACTGTTTTATTAAATTTTTGAAAGTTTGCCTCATTACATTAGCAATCTCTAAACAATAGAAATTTTTTTTTTTAGAGATAATAAAGCTAAGATTTATTACAGATTAGGAGTTTTTTATTAAAATTTTTATTTCCGTGCTCAGATATAAAACATTTCATCTAGGCTTCGTCTGATCTAGACATTCGTATAATCGAAGTATTATTGCGAGGTGATAACAAATTTCAGGTGTCGCATAACAAAAGCTTACTAAAATGAATTGTACTCGGCGTGCAGAGACAACTCATTTTTTTTTGCTCTATAGAGCAAAACACATCGTTATAAATGATTGCCAGGCAACTGTTGCCCTGATAACGTGACGTCAACAACACCCAAACACACAAGCGTGTAAGGCATAAGAGTAACCATTTCACGTGGCTGTGATGGTGATATGACAGCGATCAATATGTGTGTTATTAATGGATAACCGTCGCTCACACTTCTCCTCCCCCTTCCCCGTACGCAAAGCACGCGTCCCCTCCCCCTCCACGTTGCTTCGTTTGCGGGTGTTGTTGCCATCAGCGGCCGTAATTCGTACTCACCTATAGCGGCGCCGACGACAATCCGTCCGGCTAGCAACGTCTCCTTATCGTTGGCGGCACCCATCACCACCGCTCCGACCGTGAACAGGAAACTTGCTCCTAAAATCATTGGCTTGCGTCCAAAGCGGTCGCTCAGATTCCCTCCGACAAGGGAAAAGAGCCAGGCGCCCGCGACTGTCATGCTCACGATCAACTCATGCCACACGTGGTTTAGGCCGAAATGGTTGCGCACGAGGAGCATCGCTCCCGAAACCACCCCGGTATCATAGCCGAAGAGAAAGCCTCCCAGAGCCGATACCCCCGTCAGGACGTAGACGAATGACGAGTTCTTAGCTTTCTTATTGCCACTATCCTTGGACGCTTGTTCTTGGAGACTGTCCTTCTCTCCATTGGACATCGTTTTCGACATTCGATTCACTCTCTCGTTGCTCTTAATTCAGACGTAAACTGGCGCGAGAGTGGAGCACACGGACACCCAACACTCGCTCGAGGCGTGTTGTTGATGTTTAACAGAAATCGATGGCCCGCTCGACGAACGACTCTCGCGCCTGCCTGCGTCACGTTGAACGAAGCGCCATCTTTTCCCGCGCTCTATGCATGCACTTTTAAATAGCAAGAAGAAATAATTCACCGAAAACACGTGCTTTCTGGGCGGAAGTCGTCGATTCGTTCGCCTTAAAAACTCACCGAAATCAAAAGTACTATTAAAATATTTAGAAGAAAAACGTGTACTTCGATTATATTTATCTTTTCTACGCTATCAATTTCGATTCAATTTCTTGTTTCATTCCCTTTCTTAATGTGGATCACTGTACAACTGACGTCACGGTATCGAGAAACTTTAGAAATGTGGAACGTTATATAAATGATGTTATTGCAGTGGGAAAAATCTTGAAATGTGGAACGATGTATAAAGGACGTGTTTGTTTAAAATTTCCTTTAATGCTTGAAATAGCTTTTGGACCTTTTTGTTTTATATTTCGACATCTTTAAATATCTTGAATTAGAATCAACCCAATGCCATCTAAACAGTTTAAAACTGGAAGGAAAATTTCCGCGACCTGGATTCGAACCGGGGACCAACCAGAAACCCAGATCGCGGAATTTTTCTTTCATTTTTCTCCATTAATGTCATTACCTTACGCTTGGAACATTTTATTAATTTGTCGTCACAGATTGTTTTTACTACAGTAAATGTAACAAAATCAAAGTTAATATAACTATCTAGTAGTTTCATTTATAAAATAATCGTTATTTCCTGCTGGGAAAAATGCACAACGCTTATCTTATTTTTATTAACAATACTTTTCTCAATATTATATAATTTAACAATTACTATATTAAACAGTATTACGAAGTCACAATTAAAATTGAAGATACATTTTTAAAATTTTAATTTACACTGCAATAAATTAATATGAAGTAGAAAAAATTCTCAGATATTTAAAAAAAAGTAAGACAAATACAAGTTTTTAATAGAGTGAATCTTGTAAAAGTTTCTATAATTAAAAGAAAGCAAATTCAACATCGCTTTTACACTGCAATCTCGACTTACGGATATTGGTAAACTTCATGGAACTTCTAGGTTATTTGTACCTTCCACTTGAATCTTATCGCCATATATCTCTGAAGCATGCGTCTTCGGCGTGATTCAACCCCTCCGACGCGACGGATTGGAGAACTAGAAAACCAACGACCATGTTCTTTACCATCAGGCTTCAGTCGAAACTGAGAACATAATTTTGTGAACATCCTAAGCATTTGCTCGTAAAAATTTCAAAAAGCGTAAATGTTCTGATTACATAAATAAATGCCAAGTTTTGTTTTTACTGATAACAATAAACTGTTTTAATATGTCTACCTTCTATGTGCATCGTTCTTTTTTGGTTCATGTGGTTATAAAACTTAGAGCAGCTGTTCTTATTACTGGAGAGCGAGATACACATACTCATTTACAGAATATTCAATACTGAAAAGAATTTTCAAAGCCTCACAAATTTGGTCTTACAGATATCAGCAGACAAAATGAAATGCAGTATTGCGGTTTCATCTTTTCATTAATGGTTTCTTCTAACATTTCCAAAACTGGTGCCTGAATGATTTTCAGATAATTTTAAGCTGTTAATATTCTAAGGAGAATTCTTGAACTTTATTTCTAATTTTTTTTTTTTTCTTTAAACGAAAATTCTTCGCTACGGATGCAAGCGTCTCCATAAAATGAAATCCTAAGAAAGGTTATAATTTTCCAGTCATCATTTGATGAATTCAAAAACGCTCTATATTTGAATCTTCAGTAAAATTATTGATGGTGCACATGTGCTGCGAACTATTTTAAGCAAAGGATTAACGTTCCTCATTCACCGACTAGAGCATGGCATGTTTATTTTAGATTATGATACATATGGAGCTCGTCAATTTAATTTAAAAATTTCTCTATTATTCATTTCTGAATGATAATTGAAAACTGATAAAAGAATAGCAGTCATTATTAATAATCGCAAATTCAATTCTTGGTTGGGCTAGCCAGTTAACTTGAGCAGTTCTTTCTTCAGTCTATTCTTATTTTCATAAAGGAAATTTGTGGCCTTGGTAATCCAAATTTTGATGGCGTTGGTCCTTGCTGCCAGCGCCGCAGCAAATTTGTCATAATCACGCACGACCATCACGTACATCTTGTGCAAACCGGGATTCGTGAACAAAGCGTTTCGTCATTGGCGGAGTTGCATAAGCCATTTCAGAATATGATGAATTTCTGCAAGCAGCACCATAAATAACTTCAATAGAATTACAGTTTGATGGGGCCCAGCAGCCCCTCTTGCGACAAATCAGTGCTTGCATTGCAGTTGATGGTCAACACTTTAAATATTTATTATAACATTAATTATTCAGTTATAGTCGCTAGTCTATTATATTAATGTAAGTCAATATGTATCTTTTTTTTGTCTGTGTGTATATTCCCGATAATCTCTACAACCAACGGCCACCAAACTTTGTATGATGCTTTAACATAGCCCGGTAAAGATTTTTTACTACTTTTCATGGATTTCCGCGGGTTGCATCATGGTTCCAGCAGATTGATCTTAGATGCCTTGAAAAATGACTGTTGACCGTGACGGTATTTTGGACCATTATCCTACTGCAGAAGATAGCGGTGAGCCAAAAGCTTGTGAGCAAATAGTATCAGGAATCCATCACCCCATCAGTAACAACAAGCTCACCTAGTCCAGCTTATCTTACACATCTCCACAACAAAAGGCTTCCGTCATCATGCTTGATAGTAGCCTTCAAGCATTCATCTCTTGTGCTTCACCAGGAAAGCTCCACACAGCCAGGTCAATCACTTTCAATAACCTTATTTTCGTTCATCTGACCAAAAGATATTTTCGAAATACGACAGAGGTTTGTCTATTATTACTTTAACAAAATGCTAATCGCTGATTCTTGTGAATGGTCTTCAAAAGTGGCTTCTTCTTAGCTACACATCGTCGTAGACCCATGGAATTGATATTTTCACCTAAGTAATATTGGCGTATGAAGTAAAATACTTTCCAACTGTCAGCTTTTGACAATGAAGATCCATCGAGAAGCGATCGAAATAAGAACGTGGAAAAATTAAATAAAGCGGCGGAGAAGAATAAAAATGAGCGTCGTACAGGGAAGCCACCCCCGCGGAAAATAGAGACGAACCGAACCTAGCGTAGAGGCGATGGACGGAAAAGAAAAAAAGGAGGGAAGGAAGGTGGAGAAAAGAGAGAAGAAAGACAGAGATGATTGAGCAACCGTTTGGAAAGGTTGGAAAATGAGCGGATAAGGAGAATGAGTTCAAAGATAGAAAACAAACAGATGGGATTGATGCCAAAGAAGAAATAGTGAGTACCTTAGAGAAGGGGAAACAGCGGACAGAAAGAGAGGATACCCATAGACTGAGAAAGTTCCATGCTTGGTGTCATGAACGGAGAAAAGGAAAGAGCAGGCTTGACGAGGGCAAAGAGGGTGCTATGAGAAAAATAAAAAGTGTTCGGAAAAGCAAGGAGAGAGTTCGACGAACAGCAACGTGGAAACTGGGCGAATTCGAGCAATAGGAGAAGAATACGCTGAGAGAATGTCGACCGTTGATATCAAGGAATCGTCCGGAGGCATCAAAGGAGAGCAGGAGGCAGCGCACGAGTTGGTACCGGCTTTAGCGCGTTATGCGGCTTGCGAGCTACTCTTCGCCATCGATAAAACGTGTAAGTGTAGACTCTTGTATAGAATTATGTTGAATCCTTTGTGCTATCAATCTATCCAGCTCACGAGAAGAACTTAGTGCACTTAAAACGTGAAGACGTGGGGGCGCGCATTGTCGTGCAGAAGTATCACCTGTTGTGAGAGAGGACTTGGGTGTTTGTTTTTGATGGACTGGCGAAATTTCGTGAGAGTACTGGAGTATTGATGGTATATTTCTTTGGCAGAAAATCAATCAGCCGTGGTCCACAGTGGTCGAAGTAAAAGGTTAATATCACCTTTCCTGGAAAAATCCATTCTAACAGGTTAAGTCGCAATTTATGCACTCCGGTGCCCGTCTGAAATTTACTAACACACCCCTTTACTAGAGCGCTGTTGTCGCTACTGTAGTTATGACACTATGGGACGCGTCCACTTTTCATTTGGGCAATACTCGTATATTATTTGTATTCATAAAACTTATTGAAATCTAATTATTTTTGATGCTCTTTCACATTGTTAAAACGGTTCCTCATAAATAATTGTTAAACGTAATATTTTAGAGCAGCTGAGCAACAAATTAAAGTGGTACAAAAAGAAAACTGCCCCATTCAGGCAGTGGTCAAAATAAATGTCAGAATGTTAGCTTATCCCTTTAATTTTGTATCAATCTTCACAGATGTTCCAGATGAGTACCCCTACATGGCGATATTCAAGCCTGTCCCATACACGTCACAATATGTTCGGCGTAATAGAGGCTCTCTGCAACGCCTAACAAGCATGTGCGTAGAATTCACAGGAACGCAAGTCGAATGTTTTCAACAATTCTTGCAGAAGCCGATGAACGACCAGTGTATTATCCATTGTATAAGGTGTACCCAACTGAAAAGGACACTACGGTTATATCTAACGAATATTTTAATTACAGAACATTTTAACTACGTACAGTTAATGGGTGAAATGACGCCTACACATAATTGCCTTTGATAATGATGCACTGATCTCAGAGCGTAAGAAGCGAATGATGGCTTCAGCGATAAAACTCCTGGGTTGCATACGGAACCTTTTTCCACGGTGTTCAGCACTTCTTTGTCGCAGGTGAACCGATGACCTGTCAATGATTTTTTAGGAGTCGAAAATACGGGAGTCACATTGGCGGATGTCGGGGCTGTACGGAGATATATAAGGACTTCCCATCGAAATGTTTCCAGCAGGTGGAGGGTCTTCTGGGCCACAAGTGGCTTAGCGTTGTCGTGGAGCAGCACTATCTATTTAGAGAGCTTCTCTCTGCGCTTGTTTTCGGTGGCCCGTTTCGACTTCAGCAACATGTTGTAGTGCCGTTCAGCGTTAACTGTTTCACCTCGTTCTAGCCAGTCGAGGAGTATGGGTTCTTATTTATCGATAAAGACACTGAGCATCACTTTTCCGGCCTTCATGGCAGAGTGAGCTGTTTTGGGACGTGGGCAGCCGGGATGACGCTAATCTATCGACAAACATATTTATCAACTTCGATTAGAAGCAAGGGCGCCACTGTGAAAGTCTCCTTTTCATGTGGGCACACTATATATAAGCAGCTTAATCCTCCAATTGCTTTACTCGTTAATTGATTCACTTAGCTATGTGGCACTTCCTGTCCAAACTCGGTTGGACAGCGATTATCGTCGCCGTTTTGCAAATCCCGCCACAACATGCTTTCCCCTGAAATTTTGCCGCTATTTTCAGTAACAGCACCTCTGGTAAGCATTTCGCTTATGGCAGGCTTTTCCGTTTGATGGAAATATCTTGGAGTGATGACTTATCAATCTGCTTTTATCTTGATGAGTTACTGAGTACAGTCTTGATGATTTAAATTTCTTCTTGTACGAATCATTGATATGATATACGGTAATGAAGGAAACGTAGTTTTCGAAATGTATCAGGTCTATGGGAAAGCTTTTTCGTTTCTTCACCCTTACTTTTTGAATGGTTACAATCCTCTCGTAGGATGATTTGAATATTGCAAATTTTTTTATGCATTGAAGAGAAATGATTGGTCATTCTTTTGCACTTACTTGTCTAAGTGAAAACATTCAATTTTATTTTGAAAAAAAGTCTGAAATTGCACCTATATCACCAATAACTCGAGCCTGCCTGTTGTATGAATTTAAACTTGCCATAAAGCAGCATTCGATAATGATTCTGTCATCCACCGGAGGGCACAGAATTGGTTCAACAAATTTAGAACTGGTGATGAGCTGGTGTAATCCATTATGAGCTCCAAAATCCAGGACAAACTATTACAGCAGACGTGTATGTTGGTCAGCTTCAACGTACACATGAAAAAATCAAGCAAAAACAGCCAGCTCTTGCGAATCGTAAGGGTGTTGCTTTTCTTCATGACAACGCACGTCCGTAAAAGGCAAAGCTGACCCGTTAGGCAAACAGACTTGCCTAGGAAGTGTTACCTCCATCACCGTACTCTCTGTAGTTAACACTCTCCAACAGATTATCACTTTCCGATCTCTCGATAACCATTTGAGAAACAAATACTTCAAAACAGAAGAAGAGCTAAAACATGAACTGGGTGTGTTTTTCAACTGTAAAACTTTCGTGATCTTTTATAAAAAAAGAATTTATGATTTAGTATCTCGTTGGGAGAAGGTTGTTGATAATGGAGATTATTCCGATGAATAAAAAAATTGTAATATTTGCAAAAACGAAAAAACTTTCCCCTGGACCTGATACATACGTTGTTATCAAAAGTTTATAGTGGAATAGTGGTTTCGACTTTAATTTATTATCAAACTCGAAATTTATCAAAACCAACTTGTCAAACGCCAAAAAATCATTTGGGACCCCAATTGCAACTGTCATTTATGTCTGTTCCTTACTTTTAAGTGTTCTCGCATGTGCTAATTTTATAGGAAACTTCATTATTCAAAATTTATCACTTCTCCATAATAAATCATTTAAGATGAGGTCAATGAATAATTGACAGAATTATGAGCAAAATAAAAAAAAATACTGAATTCAAATCTTAATGTTTAAAGCCAAATTATGTGGTGGTTACTTCTGAAATGACTGAGGATAAATCCTTTATTGCAATAGAGCCACAAGTTTTATATTGTACATAGATAGAATATTAATCTTTGAATTATCATTTGAATACATATTACAATATCAATCATCTTCTATATATAAAAAGAAGGATGTTTGTTTGTTTGTGGGTTTGTTTGTCGGTTTGTTTGTTTGTTTTTATACAAATCTACAGTTTTATTCCGATCTTGATGAAATTTTGCATACTTGACCTTCAAAACATGAGGAAGGTCACTGTCTACCTCAGATTTCGAAAAAAAAATAATTATTGATAAAAAATCGATATTCATGGTTATGGCAGGGCATATTAATGAGAAATATCTCATGACCAACAATGCAAGGCAAAGTTTGTGCAATATAGAATTCAGTGCATAGAATTCCTGTTATTCAGGCTTTTCTTAGTACTTAACAATTTCTTGAAAATCTTTAAAAATGATCAGTAACTGGAGATAATGAGTTAGCAGACTATTGAGAAAGAGTGAAAGACGATAGAGGAAGCACTCCTTTAGCTCCGTGTTGTATTGAGCAAATGGTAAGCAAGTAAATAGAAGAATCGGCGACCGCTAGACTACACAAAGTGACGAATAGCCAATTTTTGCTTCAAAACATCTAAAGAAGAAAGGAAATTGCAACAACATCATGTGTTTATCTATAGTAAGATTACGTGAGTAAAAAGGCATTGTGAGGTAACATTATTTAGACTAGAAGGCATCCTTGGAGAGGCCCATCCATTGTGAGCCTTAAAAAATTTATTTTTCGGTAAATCAAGTCCCGGTATATCACCTAGAATGGATTTTTTCAGTGAAGAGCTAAATTCCTGTCTTTCGGATTTTTCTTAGAATGGATTGTCCCTTCGCTCTATATTGTAGTGATTGAGTTATTATTTAAGCAATTTGGAGGTTTAATTTAGCTCTTTGAGGTTGTTCTGTTTACCTGCAAGCGTAATTATCCCGGGCAACGCCGGATCCTCTGCTAGTCAAACTATAAATAACGGAGAACATGTGAGTTCGTCACGGAAACAGGTTTGCATTGTTTTGTACGTTTAAGCATTGTTGGCGCTGGCTTGAAGCACACGCCGGAACTGAAAAGTCACCTGAACATTGTTGTCTGAGCATGAATTTTTATCAATTGTAAATAAAGGAGAACATGTGAGTTCGTCACACGAAACAATTTGAATGTGCGAGCTTTACAACAATATGAATTGAATTTTAAATATGAGAGCTTGCAAAACAATATTAATTGAATTTGAAACTAATTACCGCGCGCGGATAAAATCTTGTTAAAATATATAATAAATAAATGTATATTGTTGTAGCGGTTTTGAAAAAAAAAACGCGATTCCAGTTTGCAATCAAACTTTACCCATTGGCTTGAGCGGCTACTGGGTGCGTCGGCAGGTGGCGGATAGCCGAATATCCTAGGCTGATTACAACTTAGGACATCCCCGAATATCCAATAAGGGGACGCAGACCAACTCCCGAACCCAAGGTGTTATGCGACCCGTGCTGAAGGGTGGATGGCACTTCGGTTATAGTGTCTTTAACGGAACCTCCTGTCTATCTGGCGACACTCAGGAGTATTTAGCCTTATCCCGGTATGCAGGCACCCCCGGGATGGACCGTCAATCCTGCATTATTACACCAGTTTATGGAATGTAATAAACCAACCCTATCAATGCTATGGAATGTAGCAACTTGCAGTTGATATCGAAATGGCAGAAATGCCCTCTGTTGAATCAACTGAATGTAATCAGCATACTGCTTCTGAACTTGAGACGCCGCATGCTTCACAGCGTGCAGCCTGTGGCGAGGATAGTGGCATGACTGTTTCAAAACATACTCACCGCCAGATGCTGAGGTGCATCCAAGCAAACCTGCAGGATAAAAAACTGGCGGCAGCCAACCTCAATGGAATTTTTCTGGCCGAGGATATTCACATAGCTCTAATTCAAGAACCTTGGATTTCTAAAGGTGGAATTAGAGGTTTGAGTAACTGTGGAGGTAAGCTAATTTATGATTTTTCATGCTCATCACCCCGAGCCTGTTTATAGATTAGAAATAATATTAATGTTCTGCCAATGTATCAACTCTGTTCTGGAGACTTGGCTGTAGCAAAAATCATTCTTCGAATGGGAGGGAGAAACTAAGATATTATCGGGTTACCTTCCATTCGAGGAGATTACACCCATAAGCGATGATTTTAAAAGAATATGGAAAACTTAGATCAGCCATAACGTGGAAATCGTTTTTGGCTGTGATGCTCAAGCACTAATCTAAGAGGTAAGTTATTATTTGATTTCATCTTAGAAAACAACTTGGAAATTTTTAATCTAGGTAATAAACCAACCTTCATTACTTCGGTAAGAAGGGAGGTAATTGACATTACGATTGGTTCTTCCAATATGTGTAATTGGATTAGGAAATGGTATGTTGATGAAAAGCCATCTTTGGCTGACCACCAACATATTCGTTTCTCTCTTCTTGCTGACGATAACTGGAATAGGACCTTTAGGGATCCTAAGCGGACAAACTGGACTCAATTTCGTGAGGACGTTCGTTCCGCGATCTCCGGTCTTCCGATGATAATCCGTGATACGGTTGACCTGGAATTGTGTGTGAATGGATTGCAACAAGCCCTGGTTCAGTCGTATCACGACAATTGTCCTTTGCTGAGAAAGAAAAGTAGATCCGGCTGTGTCTGGTGGAATCACGATCTTTCTCAGCATAGACGAAATGTCAGGAAGCTTTTTAGGAGAGCTAAAAAGACCAACGATTGACATAGCTACAAGCTTGCCCTCGCTGAGTATAATAAAGCTGTTAGAACGGCTAAGCGCATTTCGTGGAGGAAGTTCTGTGAATCGGTCCAAAAGACTGAAGAAGGAACTAGACTCAACAAATTCCTAAAGAGAGAAAATCCAATTTTTGTTGGAACTCTCCAGAAAACGGATGGTGAATTCACCAGGGATGCTAAAGATGTCCTCGAGACTCTTATGGCAACTCACTTCCCGGGTGCCACGCCCTGCGAACCTTTGGATATTAATTCCAGGAACAGCTGGGCTATGGCCAAGGAAGTAATTACACGTAATAAAATTGTATGGGCAATTAAATCTTTTGAACCATACAAATCTCCCGGACCGGAAGAAATTATGCCAATCTTGTACTATCTTTAGGGCTAGCTTAGCCCTAGGTTATATTCCTAATCTGTGGAGGTTGGTCAAAGTGGTCTTTATTCCGAAACCTGGTAAGGGCCGCTATGACTTAGCCAAAAGTTTTCGACCGATTAGTTTATCTACTTTCGTACTCAAACGTTTCGAAAAGATTATTGATAGGCGAATTAGAGAAACTATTACGATAAACTATCCTATTCATGTTAATCAATTTGCCTATCAACCGGGTAAATCTACGGAGGCAGCCTTACACCATTTGGTAGTTAAAATAGAAAAAACCCTTGAGTACAGGGAGTTTGTACTTGCAGCCTTTCTCGATATCGAGGGAGCCTTCGATAACACCTCTTATATTTCAATTCCAATGCTTTAAGCTCTAAAGCTATTGCTCCACTGTTCAGTAAATGGATTCAAACCCTTTTGGCGGACAGAATCATTGTTTCCCAATTTTTGGAAGAGGAAATTAAGGTTCGACCCTCCAGGGGTTGTCCACAGGGTGGTATTCTTCCCCCCCCCTGCTTTGGAACCTGGTGGTAGACGATCATATTTCTAAGTTAAACAATCATGACTTATATGCCCAAGGTTATGCTGATGACATTGTCATCTACGTATCTGGTATTGATAAACTTACCTTATTGAACCTGATGCAATCTGCTTTGTATGAGGTTCAAACATGGTGCATTGAGCGGAATTTAAGGGTTAATCCTTTGAAGACCACTCTTGTAACTTTTACCTGTCGTAAAGAAATTATTCCTTTTGATCTAACACCAACTTTGTTTGGTGAAAAGATCATTGTTAAGAAGGAGATCAAATACTTAGGGGTCATCCTTGATAGTAAATTGACCTGGAATCATCATCTTGATAAAAGAATAAACCAGGTTAAATTGGCACTCTATCGATGTCGCCGCGTCCTAGGTAAATCTTGGGGTCTTACCCCTAAAATGGTATACTGGCTGTATGTTGATTCAGATAAAATCAGACGACTTTGCAGTTCTGTTACGATGGACTATTGCCCGGCACCGTAATTTCCACTAATGTAGGCTGAGTTTGAGGGACTCTATGGGAAGTACGTTCCACACCTGCTGACACACTTTCCATAGCCCATCAACGGTTTTTGGTCGGCTACTTCAGAGCCGTCGTTTCAGGAGACCAAAACCACAGAAATCCATCGGTATGCGTCAGGAGATTTTACAGGCACATGAGAGAAGGGAATAACTCGTATGCCCGTCTCCTGTAGTAAGCCACAGATGACTTGGCTTTACTACGTCGCTCTAGCCCAAGATTGTCATGAATTATTCTGGAGACTGTTGCCTGTGAAATACCTTTCCTTTAGGCTAGACTTCTCTGTGTGGGGGGATTTTCTTGCACCACCTGAGCTGGGCGTGTTGGCTGGGGCTTGTTTCTGGTCTGCTGCTCTGCTCGTCCACGTTCATTAGATGGTCGCAATTTGTTCTTTTTGATTATTCGACCCACAGTAGCTTTGGATACCACAATACCATTTCGTTTGCATAATTCCACAATGCACGAAAGACTGAAGTTAGCGTCGGAAAGGCCAAACATATACCCTTCCCAAAAAGCTGTGATTTTGGAAGTCATGTTTCAGCACGAAATGTCCCAAATAACAGCAACAAGTGTATACAAAGCTAATCCCGATGAATAGTGGACGAGTCATGCAAATCACGTTCCGTTAAGGTCATACGCGGCGTTTAACGTCGTCTCATTTTATCTGAATCAACCCTCTGTATTTTAACATACTGTGCTCTGGTTTGGTGGCGTAAGGTTGAGCAGTCTACCGGTTAAGGCCAGGCTGGCCTCTCTCCAAAGGTTGGCCTGCCTGGTATCACGGGCGCTATATCAACTACACCAACTAGGGCCGTGGAAGTAATTCTTTCTTCGTCTCCATTGGATATTTATATCAAAGGAGTCTCTAGGAAAAGTTCATATCGTCTGGGTAATCAAGGGCTATGGGTAGACTTCCCTGGGGTGAAATCTCATACCATCATTAGCCGGGTTATGACCAGTATAATCTTACAAATGCATTCTGATATAATGGAAAGTCGAACCCTCCCTGAGCTCTCGAGCGAGGTCATCATAGACCCCGTGGTAGAGCGGGGAGAGGGGAGTCTGCATTTTCCAAAGGGCGCCATCATTTGGTATACGGAAGGCTCTTGACATCATGGATTCTCTGGCCTGGGTGTTTACTGTGGCAATCCCAAAACCCTACGCTTTTGTAGGCTCGGTCGTTGGGTCACGGTCTTCCAGGCAGAGATGTTAGCTATTATCTACTGTCTACAGATATGTATAGATAAACTCTACATTAGTAGGAAAATCATCATACTCAGTGACAGTCAGGCGGCTCTTAGGGCCTTAAAATCTTCCAAGATAACTTCTAAAATTACCTTGGAATGTCATCAACTCTTGAAGGTCCTGGCTCTCCAAAATAACGTTACGTTACAATGGGTGCCAGGCCATAAATGTATAGTTGGAAATGAGGTTGCTGATACCTTAGCAAAACAAGGTGCCAAATCGGCACCTATTGGTTACGAACCTTTCTGCGGTATTTCTAAACAAACTGCAGTTTGTGAGATTAATAACATCTCTTATCAAGAGATGATTAAAAGGTGGAAACAGACCACCGATCAGAAACATGCTAGATTCATGATTAAGAAACCTACTCAGAATCTAACATCTAGTATTCTACAACTTAGTAGGCATAAACTACGGGTTATCATGGGCTTTCTCACAGGTCATGATTTACTACGAAAACATTTATATAGAATGCGGATCCTTCGGGAGAAACCACTATGTTCAAAATGTAATTTGGTGGACGAAACGGCCCATCATATTCTTTTTGAATGTGTCGCTCTGGCACATATTCGTCGCCTCACGCTAAATTCTACTTTTCTTGAGGACATTCACCAAGATCCAGTGGGTAGTCTAACTCGCTTTCTTAGCGGGTCTGGATTCCTATAGGCTCCTTGGGTTCACTGGGTTTTGGCGCAAAATTCCCTCGTAGGAATAGGTGCCTAGGTGGTCTCTGGTTCTTTTACCATTGATTAACCTACCCGCTTTTATAAGATAAGATAAGATAATCAAACTTTAAAGCGGCTTCCCAGGGAAACCGTGGTGCAGCTTGGGCAGAACGGCGTGTTTCGATTCAGAAACTGAGCCCCTTATCTAATTTGCTAAATCCAAAAAACTATAAAGCGTCGAAAGATAAAACTTCGCAGCTATGCCAAAAGATTGTTGGTACAACTAAGAGATTTTAAAAGACAGATTCCCAACAATGACGGTCAGATTATTATACCCGAAAGTAATCAAGCAATTACACCCAACACCCCTTTATAGCTTATAATGTCAAGGTAAAATTGACCAGGCGTCTCAGAGGGTGTGTAAACATAATTGACGGTGCCCTTAGCCACTTCCTCTCCGATGAAAAAATTCGAGATTTCGATATGTTTACTTCTTTCTGATGTTACTTTATTGTTTGCTATGTATAAGGATTGTACAAATGAAAACGAAAATTTGTGTGGGGAAAAAAAAGACGACGTGTAGGATTGTAAGTTTTTGTTTTCAACAATTGCGAAATCCGCATGCAAATTGAACAATAGGTTGCAAGTGTTGCATCACGTGAGAAAGAACGACAGCTCACGCTTCGAAACTCTGCTAGTGATCGCTTCGTCCAAACAACAAAATGGAGTCTACGAAACAGGAACAGAGAGCAGTAATTCGCTTTTTGACATGTGAAGGAGTTTCAGTTTCTTATATTCATCGTCGTATGCAGAACGTCTATGGAAATTACTGCCTAACCTTCACTCGTGTTTGGGCATGGAACAAAAGGTTTTCGGAGGGACGGTCATCATTGCAAGATGATCAACAACCTGGACAAGCAAACCGCGTCATCACGGATGATTCCAAAGCCAAAATTGACGCTGTCTTAAAGGAAAACAGAAGAGTGACAATCGATGTCGTGATTGCTAAAACTGGCCTTAGTCGTGGAACTGTTCACTCCATTATCGGGAACCATCTGCACTACAGAAAAATCTCTGCGCAATGGGTCCCGCATGATTTAACATCAGAACAACTTGGAGTTCGAATGGCAATGTGCCTGCAACATTTGACTCACTATGAGCAGGAGAGAGTTTTCTCGCTAGAATCGTTACAGGGAATGAAACTTGGTGCTTTCATTTCCAGCCCGAAAGCAAACGTCAAAGTCGTCAATGGAAGCATTATGAGTTACCACCCCCGAAAAAATCAAAAGCAATCGCAAACAGCACGGGGAAGGTGATGTTGACCGTGTTTTTTGATCGCAAAGGCCCGATTTTACTGGACTTTCTTGAAAAAAGCACCACAGTTAATGCAGCACGATATGGGGAAACATTGAAGGCACTGCGCGCGGCCATCAAATGCAAGCGTCCTAGACTTCTTACAGAAGAAGTGCTTCTTCTCCACGACAACGCGCGTCCTCATTCTTTGAAAGCAACGGTAGACCTCATCAAAAAGTTCAACTGGAAAGCAATGCAGCATCCACCTTACAGCCCTGACTTATCCCCATGTTTGGGGATCTCAAGAAACATCTGAAAGGCCGCAGGTTTCAGTCGGAAGAGGTTTTGGAATGGTTCCACACGCAACCGAAAGACTTCTTCCATAAAGGAATTACACGCCTTGTTGCACAGTGGGGTAAATGCCTTAACGCATTTGGAGAGTATTTTTAAATACCTTGTATACACTTTGGATAAAATAAATAATTTTCGTTTTCATTTGTACGACCCTTATACAGGGTGTAACTAAAGATGTGTTACAAACTTTGGGGAATGATAGAACTGGTCAAAATAAGCATTTTTTGTTCTATGAACATTGGTCCACAAGTGCATCGTTTAAGAGTTATAGCCACTGTTCAAAATGACGTCTTCAGCATCAATGCAGGCTTATGACACACCCCTTTCTGAATTATGGTATGGTCATGTAAAGTTTTAAAGTAACATGACCACACCATCACATTACCATGCAAGCAGATCCTGCACACTAAAAAATCTAACGTGTGTGATCGCATCCGGATATGGACTACACCTTTAACGAGTGCACTGACATGTTGTTAGTGTACGGTGCTGCAGACGGTAATGGAAGGGCTGCTTGTCGTCTGTACAGACGGCAGTTTCCACAACGTCGTCAGCCAGCTCACACAATGTTTGCTCGGCTTGTGCGACGTCTACGAGCAAAGGAAGTGTAGCTGTGATGCGTGGAGAGCATGGTCGCGCTCGCACCCGTCGTACCGCTCAATTCGAAGAAGCTGTGCTTCGTAGAGTTCACGAAAGACCAACATGTAGCACCCGTGCGCTTGCACACATCATGAACACAGATCACATGTCTGTTTGGCGAGTTCTGCATGACCAACTGTTTCATCCGTTTCGTATGCAACGAGTGCAAGCATTTGGAGCTGCTGACTTTGCACCACGTATGGCATTCTGCAGATGGTTTCTTGCTCGTTGTAGAGAGGAACCAGCATTCCCACAGCAGGTGCTGTTCACTGATAAAGCAACCTTCACCAGGGAAGGCATTTTCAACCACCAGAATATCCATGTTTGGGACCGTATCAACCCACATGCCATTTCGACAAGGCGCTTCCAGCAACGATTTTCTGTCAACGTGTGGGCTGGTATTGTTGGCAATCGCCTCATTGGGCCGTACATTCTCCCAGCTCGTATGAATGCACAAACCTACCTCGTCTTTCTTCAGGAGGTGCTGCCTGAACTGTTGGATGACATACCTCTTAACATCCGTCAAGTAATGTGGTTCCAACATGATGGTGCACCTCCACATTTCTCACAGCATGTCCGGGCCTTCCTCACTGATACGTTTGGCGATCGTTGGATTGGACGGGGTGGTCCAGTTAGCTGACCGCCACGATCACCAGAACTAACACCATTGGATTTCTTTGTGTGGGGCCACCTAAAGTCCCTGATGTACGAAACAATGGTTAATTCAGTGGAGGAACTCATCGCACGATTGGCTGTAGCAGCAGACAACATCAGGGACTCCCAGCAGATGCTGCAACGGGTGTCTTGCAACGTACAGCGACGAATGCAAGCCTGCATTGACGCTGAAGGGCGTCATTTTGAACAGTTGCTATAACTCTTAAACAATGCAGTTGTGGACCAATGTTCATAGAACAAAAAATGCTTATTTTGACCAGTTCTATCATTCCCCAAAGTTTGTAACACACCTTTAGTTACACCCTGTATATGGCTCCTTGGTTCGAAAACCTACCATGTCACCCAATCACTTAATGAGCCTTCCCAACGGTGTGCTTCACTGCAATTCAAAGGTGTTAGAAACCTCAGCCAACCTGTCCAGCCCAAGTTGACCTTGAGTGACTTTTTCTCGCCCATTTTCTCAAAATCTTTCAAGGAGAAGGGTGTGATTAAAAATTGTTTTTAGACTAATGTCGTGTTGTTCTACAGGATAGCAATCGGAAATTTTTCTCAATCTTAAATAGTTTTCGAGTTAGCAAATGGATGACCTTAAATTAGGGGGGGTCAAGTCAAATTTGAGTGCGGCAATGAATTCTCCAACCCGCTATTTACTTATAAACCATACTCATCAGTTCTCGCCTAACTGGCAGCTTTGAGATACCTACCATGTTACCAGACTTTGGAACACCCTGTATATAAAGTCATCCTAAAGTACTCCTTTCATAATATTTTCTCTTTATTTATAGAGAATTATTCTTTTTGCTTTGATAAAAGTTTGACTCTTCCCGAAACGTCAGCTTTTTATTTTTTTATTTATTATGGATTATTTTATTTTGATTTTTCTATTATTTATTTATTTATTTATTTATTTATTATTTAGTGCATTCCAGGGTTTTTGAGTCTCGCCCTTCTTCTCTACACCCGTCAATTAAATATGCATTTCGAATCTATTACATGATCATATTTTCTTCTTTCAACTATTTTCCATGTATTATTATCTTCCAGTGTATTATTATTATTTCCTCTTTCTCCATTGCCACCTTCCACTTTATCTCGTCTTTCCCGTTAGGGCTTCTTCAAATGTTTTCGGATCATCATCATTCATTATAGCTGTCACTTGGTTGCATTGTTCATCAAAATAGTCCTCTATGTTCTTTTTTGCGCATCCTATTATTTCTGATCTTCTCAGGTAGATAATACTGTTTGATTCTTCAATGTCTTGTTCATCATTTGGTAACTCTGGGCTACAGCTGGTTGGCATTTTTATATCATGACTTTGAGTGGATTTCGTTGCCGTCTCTTCTTGAGTTACTTCCTCGTCTTCAATTTGCGTGTACATTTCATTGTTCGGACAGTCAACTATATTATTTGTTCCTTCATCAAAACAAACATCTCTACTGACCACAAATTTATGTTCCTTTTTTTCTTTTTGTTCCATAATTTGTAACCTTTAACACCTTTCATTTAATTTGGATATTCTTCTTTCCATAGGGATGTAATACCACGCTTTGCATCCTAAAATCTTCATTTTTTTCATAATTTGTTTTCTTCCCCTTCCACATTTCCAGGGGTGTTTTATCATCTAGCACCTCAGTTGATGTACGATTTTTCAGGTAAATTGTTGTATGTAAGCTTCTGTCCATAACTTTTTTTCACTCACGGTTTGTATGAGTAGGCATCATGTCGTTGAAAATAGACTTTGGTTTAATCGCTTACATATCCCATTCTGCTGTGGCTTATATGGGACTATTGTTTCCCTCTTAATTCCACTCTCAACAAGGAATTCCTGGAAGGCTTCTTTTCCATTATCGCTCCGTATACGTTTAATTTGCTTTCCTGTCTGGCTTTCAACTCTTCTTTTGAATTCAAGTTTTCCATGGCCTCAGTTTTTGTTTTCATGAAAAATGCTTCGCTGTACCTCGAATGATCATCGATAAATGAGATAACATAACGTGATCCTCCTTTTGATGAAGGGCTGATTGGTCTTATTCCATCCGTGTGCACAAGCTCAAGCACATCATCCGGAATCACTGAATGTATATTACCTTTAATCTGCTGCTTAAGCAGTATGCTATATATTATAACTAGTGGCAAGGCATGCAGGCTTATAGCCTGTGAGATTTATGTTTTGAGGATTATAGGTATTCTCCATTTTACGAGGGGAGATCAAAAAGTAAGTTGCACTAACTCGCCGCAGGAGCGCGCTGTGTATCGCAATCTTGGGCAAAGCGGAGAAAGGGACATTAACTGCGCAGACGTCGGATAGGACGGTTGCTGTGGTTTCCCGTCGTGTTTTGTGTGACTAGTGGGCTAAAAGCAATGGCGCGTCAACTGGATGTCAACTCCAAACTTGAGGTGCGAGCAGCAATCCGATTTCTATGGGCCAAACGGGTGAATTGCACGGACATTCATCGTGAAATCACTCACAATAACGCAACACCTCACAATGCCCGCCAAACGTGCGAACTGCTGCAGCGATTCAAGTGGGATCCTCCAAACAGTCCCGACTTAGCGCCATGCGACTTTCATCTTTTCGGTAAGCTCAAAACGGAACTCGGTGGACAACGATTTCGAAACGATGAGGACGTGAAAGCGGCTGTCACCGTGTGGTTACAAAACGCTGGAGGAGATTTCTATGCATCCGGAATCGAAAAGTTGGTTGATCGTTCGGATAAATGTTTAGGGTCTTTTGGGGAGTATGTGTAAAAGTGAACCTACATTGTATGCTGCTATAGCCGTGTTGCTTTTGTATGGGTGGTGTAATAAATGGCCATACCGTGGAAGTGCAAGTTACTTTTTGATCTCCCCTCGTATATTGGTTTGTCTTAACAATTAATTACCTCTTTTCTGGAACTCAATGACGTTCATCCATACCTTCCCCAGCACCGAGTTTTTGGTCCGGTCGTCGACAAATCCCCTCAATTTCAATCAAAGACTCTTGCGACGATGTCGGGTCTATGCATCGAAATGTCGTACGGAGTCAGCTGCTCTGTCATTTCAGTCCAATTTGGATTGCATGTAAATATGATGAAGGGATCTGATTTCCCGAACTTGGCCACCTTGGCCATTGCTTCCTGGTAGTTTTGCTGCAATTGTCATTTGCTCTCACTGACCTTTCCTGCTTTCATGCTTTCACATTAAAATTATCAACCTGATTGTGAACGAAATCCATTAAACCAAGTGGTAAGCCTCCACTCTCAAAGACTTCTGATTTTCTTTCACACAATGTAGCCGATCTCCTTCAACTTTTAAAAAGCGTCCACAATATACTGCTGGGTAAGTTTCCCCGCGTGCAACACTGGATTAAACAATTCTGGTCTTTCATACAGTTTGTAGGAGTAGAAGGCTAACATGCTGACTTTCGTCCCTTCAGTGTTCCTGAATTTCATATTCCAGCCTTCTTCCTCGTTAGGAAACAGCGACGGGTAAGTTCATTGGATCACAGTTCGGACTCAAATACAGATCGACATGTATTGTCAGTTGTTGCTCGTACATGGATACATGGATAAATCTCATTGGTTCTCCATCGTCGGCTTCAAACACTGCTGCTACGTCATTGGCAGTTGGCAAATCATATCTTCTGGGATCGTGCTGTATTATCCACGTTTAAAGCGGCCACAGACATCCTTCATCATCTTGTACGCAAACGGGTTGATGTTTCTGATATTCCTGCGAAATTTATGTTTTGAAAAGGAGAATCCGCATACGTTGAAAGTGGGAAGGCAACAGAAACTCACGCACCGGTATATCCACTTCTGTCAAGTTGTAAACAAAAACGAATTGCTATAAACACAAAGGCATTGATAATATGACGATTAGATTGATCTTACTCACAGAACATAAATGCTCTGTAGTGTATCCTACATTTCATTTACTTTTCATCATTTCATCATTTCATTTACTTTAAAAATGTACGTCAATGTTAATTTACCAATAGATACATGTTATTTATCTTACAAAATTTCACGCAATACACAATTATAAACATAACTATTAGGATGATTGGAGAATATTTTCCTTGCTTGGAACACGATCTGAACTGAAATCTAAAAGTCTGCTTTGTTTAAACACGACCTACTAAATACTACCGACTTTTTCATTTAGCTGATTTCCATTGTTTCAGATAGACAAAAATGTTTAAAATTTCCCGTATACTATCACCCTCTATCGGGAGACTTCAAGCTTTTTTTTTCTACCTGAATTGAATTATAAATATTCTTTTAAATAAATTGTTCTCATTTTAAAAATTATCAAAATAACCAGTAGTTCGTGGTTTAAACCGCGGCAAGTAAACAAAGCAGAGTGAACAATTGTTAGCTCCGCGTCCACGGTGGCAGGCCAGGGATGTTAACAAAGCAGAGTGAACAACTGTCGTCAGTTCCGCCTCGTGTACCACATCAGACTTTAGAGAAAGAAAGATTTACCTTATTGGCTTGTACTACACTTAATGTACAGGATAATTTATCTGATTAGACCTTAAATCTTCAATGTATCTGTATAATTGGAACCTGATTGGTTAGCTATGTATGTAAATGGCCCCCGGCTGCTTTCGTCCCATCCTAACAAATGTATACTTCACTGTTCGATTGTCGATTGTCGAGGCAACTCATACGTGAAAGGAACTCCTTCAGAAGATTGTGGCAACGTACTAGGTGGCTCCAGTTTAAGACCAAATACAACAGGCTAACTCGCAAGATTAGTGAAGAGGTCAAAGAGCTACGAAACCAAAGGTGGAACAACAAGATCAGGAGCCTTTCTGTCCAGGACAACTCCCTCTAGTGTACAGTCAGGGCCCTCAAAAACAAGAAAGCCGCCGATCTACTTCCCCTGCTTGCGGATAATGGTAACTTTGTTAGCAGCTCCCAGGAAAAAGCTCAACTTATCGCGAACATACTGAAGAGCTAATTCGCCATCCACATTGTAGATAGACTGATAGGTGTCGAGAATACCCGCCAAATCAGTAAAGGCTGCATATATTATGATCTTACTGATCACATACTTAACCCTCTCCATGCCATAGAAGTAACTAAGGTCTCGATTATTATAAAACGTCTTAAGAGCAAAAACGCTCTCGGGTCGACTCCATCACCAACGGTGCACTAAGGAATTTACCTCCAAAAGTTATCTGCTTAATTACCAAGATCTTAAACGACTGCTGGGACCGCGGCTACTTCCCCAACGCCTGGAAGGACTCAGTCATCCTCAATATACCTAAGCCGGATCTAAATCCTGCTCTTCCCGTCAGCTACAGGCCCATTAGCTTATTGTCTACGCTTTTTAAGGTCTTCGAGCGCACTATCCTGACGAGGTTCAAATACTTCTGCGATTCTGATAATTTTATTCGCAAGGAGCAATTCGGCTTTCGCTCGAATCACTCATGCCAACTCTAGATATGGAGGCTTGTTGCAGATTTGAACAGTCCTCTCAATTACTCGATGTACGGAGGATAGTTTTACTTGATGTGCATAAGGCCTTCGACCCAGTCTGGTACGACGGACTCATCTTCAAAATGATCAACTGTGGTTTCCCTGATGAGCTGATTGCTCTGGTTTGCTATTTCCTGTCACACAGATCCTATCGGTCAAGGTTGGTAACTCCTTGTCTGACCCCTGCGACGTCAAGGCTGGTGTTCCCCAGGGCTCCGTTCTGGGGCCGGCGTTGTTCAATTTTTTCATCCATGACCTTCCGGAGTTCACTTGAAACATCTGACCTTTTTATACTCTTTCCTGCAACATTTGACCAAGTGTAACCTGTACTTGTTCGCTGATGATGCGGCCATCATGACATGCGCGAGGAACCCAGCCCATGTCATCAGTCGCTTACAAAAGGCCTTGCACCAGTGCGAAGATTGGTTCGACAAATGGCGGCTGAAGCTCAGCGTTGACAAATGCAAAGCCATGATTATCACCCGGAAAGGCAGGTATCCCCCAGGGCTCCTCGTCCTATATGGTAGACACCTTGACTGGGTTAAGAATTACAAATATCTTGGCATTAAGTTTGATTCGAAATTAAAATGGAATGACCACGTCCAATACGCTCTCAACAAGGCCAAAAAAGCGAAGTTCAGCCTGATTGCATTGTTGGGGAAAAACAGTGCGCTTGGTCTGGATAACAAGCTCTTGTTGTACAAGGTTGTGGTCCGCTCCATCTTGCTTCATGGAATGCCTGCCTGGACTGTATGTGCAAGTCAAGATGGAAGGAACTTCAATCCTTCCAGAATGTAACTCTCAGGACCATTGTTCAACTCGACAGAAGAATTGCAAGCAAGTACTCGATATATGATGACCTCGGTATGGCCAACATTGATAGCTATATCCAGGTGCTCCTCAAGAAGTTACTTCCAAAAATCGAGAGTCATGATAATTTCTTAGTAGCCGGTATTTTGGATCACTTTCTAGCCTTTAGGATCTCACTTACGGTTTCGTAGACCCCGACATGTCCTGGAAGTCAACTTTGACGATATCAACAAAGGCGTCTTCCCCGACTTCTGGATCTCCTAACCTGCAGATGAGTCATAACACATTCACAATCTTATTCCTCGTCCTACTAGGTAAGGTCCCTATCCTCAAGATGACTCAAGAGGACCATCAGGCTTCTCCTCTATCTCAGTGTAATTCCCCTGGTTACTCTTTGGGCGAGTGTACTATGTAAGACCTGCTCTCGGACCGCTCGCGACTTTTTTCACTTCACTGCTCGATTGTCGATCGATTTTCTTATGCCTCAGTTATGTTGAAAAATGAGTGCATAGCACCCGAAATCCGTATTCATAGTGAATAAACCTTGTTGTGGAAAAGCGGTGGCTGATTTCTCATGCTTCCTTTGCTCTTACACATTCTTCGATGTCATCGATGTATTCATCTTCAACAGCTGTATACAGGAACGCTAATGCTTTGTCGTTAATTTTTCTTTCGTTTCCCTGCATCATAGCTTCATATTCTGGGTTGACTGCTTTCCACATTCCTCTTTGTTTCAGGATCGCTTTTGCTCTGACACTCCAAACGTGATAATTTTCACTGTTAAGTCTCGTGAACTTCAGTTGTTCCTCCATGGCTAGTTTTACTTCCCCTCCTTACAAATTTTCTTACTTTTGATTATTTCTTATTTCTATGAGCGCAGTGGAAGTATGCTGGGCCTATAACCTGTGAGAGTTTTAGATTTGAGCATTGAACAAATTCACAGCCACACATAGAACAAATTCACAGCCACACGGAATTGCTTTTGAACTTGGGACTCCGTCTTTATTGTTTTGGCTAACTAAGAATATGAGAAAATAAAATTGGTAGAGACCTTACAACACAATAAAGGGAGAACAGAGTTTCCGACTAGTTTCGCCATTTATTCCCGGATTTATCAAGGATAACACACTAGACAATCGAACGGTGAAGTGTACATTTCTTCGGGTGGGACGAAAGCAGTGCTTTCACGAAGCTAACTCTACCAGAATAAATTCCACATGAAATACACTGAAATAGACAAGAAGCCTGATTAACTCCAGAGGTCTTCCACAAGATAACACACTACAATCGACAATCGAACAGTGAAGTGTACATTTTTTCAGATGGGACGAAAGCAGCGCTTTCACAAAGCTCATCGAACCAGAATAAATTCCAAACGAAATACACTGAGGTAGTCAAGAAGCCTAACCAACCCTAGCGGTCTTCCGTATTATACAAAAAGAAAATAAGATTGACGATTGTCAGAAACAAAATACAAACGAAATAAAAAATACAAGGAGAAAGAAGACTATCACATCTTCCAGAGTCCGGGAAAGAAACGTTGCTGATGTCTTCAAAGTTGATGTCAAGAATGTGCCTTGGTTATCGATACTTCATATGCCACTTCATATCCATTGAGTTCTTCAGTATTGCAGTTACTAGATCATTGTCATGAATCTTCATCTTCTGCACCATAATCAAAAGGAGATCCTGTATAAACTTTTCGATGTGGACCATGTCTACATCCGAGTGGATGGATTGGTTTTTCACAGTCCTTCTGTCAAGCTGGGCAATGGTCCTCAGAGTAACATTCTGGAATGACTGTAGCTCAATCCACCTGCTTCTACAGATAGTCGCTCACGCAGGCATGCCATAGAGTAGTAAGATAACACACTAGAGGCTACATGCCCTTATATACAAAAATATAGTACAAAGTGATCCACATGATTGGATAAAGAAATGACAAATAGAAACAACGGTTTTCAAGTTTGTGGTTGAAAACAAAGAATACAAAGTAATAACGAATAGAAAGAACCAATAGCGAGTCTTGACCGTAGTATAATGATAAAATAAATAAAATGGGAACAGGAAACGGAAAGCAGTTTGTCATACACTGAAACACGGACTTAAAAGATGACTCATCCGGTTGTCTATTAAGGCAATACATAATGAAAGTAAACAAAATTAAAACTATTACAGCAGGTCGGATACAGAATTAAGGATAGAGAAAACATCGAAGTCAGTTTCACTATTCAGGAGACGATCGGGTCGCTGTCTTGAACGCATTGTTGCAGATGTGGAGAATTGACATTACATCATCTTGAGTCTTCGGGGCATGTTCGGTACAGATTAGGCGGTTAGCGTAG
Organism: Rhysida immarginata; assembly: GCA_023313115.1. Taxonomy (NCBI): domain Eukaryota; kingdom Metazoa; phylum Arthropoda; class Chilopoda; order Scolopendromorpha; family Scolopendridae; genus Rhysida; species Rhysida immarginata. The sequence continues at coordinate 55,452 of JAHWFO010039273.1, read as the reverse complement.
TGGGACTTGCCGTCTTTCTTTTTGTGCGAGTTTATGTGTTCATTGAAGTGTATGGTGAAATTGCGGGTCGTTAAGCCTATATACCCCGAACAGGAAAAAATTTCTGTGTTCGCACGGGAAGGTGGGTTTAAGGTGCGAAAACAGGAGGTCGTTGAACGGAAGGAAACTTGGAGGCCAAGGGAGGAAAGGAATATGGAGAGATGGGAGAAACGGGGACCACGATAAAGTAGAGAGACTCATTTTTTGGTTGGGGATAGGTCAGGGAGTTTAGGGTTAAGGAGAGCGAGTTTCCTGCTTCCCTGTTCTCCCTTTATTGTGTTGTAAGGTCTCTACCAATTTTATTGACAGAAACAGCACTAAGGACTCTTCACTCTACGATCTTAAGAATATGAGAACAATAGCAATAATACGCACAAAGAAGAAGGGACAGGGTGTGGCATCTTATGGGAAGTATGAGTAAGCGCAAGTATAAATAAAATTATAATGATAATTGGAAAATGGTCTTCGATTTCCACGCCAACGTAGTTAACCTTACCACGATCCAATTCTTAGATGACGAACAACATCTCTTGGACAAAGGCTTAAACACATCATCCCTAAGAAACCTACCAGGTCTGATCTCCATTCCGTCATCGCAGACACCGAACGAGCCTTATCCCTCATACCACAGAGTGATCGCTCGCCGGCTCGTGCCATCGCTGGGCACCTTATCCGTAAATTCTACAACGATACAGCTTCCTCCATCCTTCCCCATGAACAATCCATTGATGCGGCCACCTTTTCCTCAATGAAGAATACGCTTGCCGAGTCCGAAGCCCTGATCGTCCAAGCCGACAAAGGTAACGCGTCAGTTATCCTATACCAATTCGTCTACAATTCCAAGGTTGGTGATTTTTCCCCTCTGATAATATGTTTGTTATCGTACTTTCTGATCCCACCACAAAATTCCATAACTCGATCGTCTCTACTGTCAATAAACCCCCCCACTTCAAGTATCTGCGACGCCTCATTCCGTTCAACCCCCGTCCACCGACCCTAAATGTCCTCATCAAAATCTATAACCCTCTATGCCCATACGCCCTGTGCTCAATTATCCCCCCACCCCTGCCCATTCCAACGCCAAATCCCTCTCCTCATTCCTCTTCAATCTTAAGCTAATAACGAAATTGGTAGTGACCTTACAGTATAACAGAGAGATAACAGAGTTTCCAACTAGTTTCGCTATTTATTCTTGGCTTTATCAAGAGGAATAACACAACAAGAGGCTTGCAGGCCTTAAGCTATTACCTAATACAACGTCTTGAACTCCCTTGCCCTCACGGACTCTCTCTCCTCCTTCCATACTGACGAATACCATTCCCTCATGTCCCTTGATATTACTAACTTACATACTAATGTCCCGGTCCCGGACACCTTCTCCATCCTTTCACGCCTCCTGCTTTCTTCCTCCTTCCCTAAACCTGATACCATTAACTTAATCTCTATTCTCTCTGTCATCTCCTCACAAAATTACTTTTTCTTCAATAACACCTTATACTCCCAAACTTATGGTTTAGGAATGGGGTTCCCTTTAAGTAGCTTCCTTTCCGAGGTCTTCCTGCAAAACCTAGAACTCACCTTCGTTTCTCCCCTCCTCGCTAATTCCACTATCACTTCATACTTCCGATATGTCGACGACATCTTAATCATTTTTGATTCCCGCTCCATCTCACCCACTAATATCGCTAACATCTTTAACTCTTTCTCACCCCACATTCAATTCACCTACGAGACTGAGGTTAACAGGTCTATCCCGTACCTTGACGTCCTCATCACTAACGACCCCCCAAATCACCGCTTCTCCTTCTCCGTTTACCAGAAACCCACCACGTCCTCTAACTTGATCCACCACTCTTCGTCACATGCCCCCTTATTCATAAACATGCCTCGCTGCGTTTCTTTATCGACTGGGTCCTCAAATTACCCCTTAGTCCCTATTTTCGTACCACCGAGTTCCGTATTATCCACGCCCTCGCTTTAAAAATGGCTACTCCTCCTTTACCTTTACCCGTATTCTCCGACGTAGGAAACTCGCTCGCCTTAACCCTAAATCCCCTGACCTATCCCCATCCAAAAAATGACTCTCTCTACTTTATCTTGGTCACCGTTTCTCCCGTCTCTCCAAATTCCTTTCTTCCCTTGGCCTCCAATTTTTCTTCCGTTCAACAACCCTCTGTTTTCCACCTTAAACCCACCTTCCCGTGCGAACACAGAAATTTTTTCCAGTTCCAGGGTATATCGGTTGAATTGTGGATTCTGTGACAAGTACTACATAGGCTTAACGACCCGTAAATTCATCATACGCTTCAATGAACACAAACTCGCACAAAAAGAAAGACGGCAAGTCTCACTACGCTAACCACCTAGTCTGTACCGGACATGCCCCGAAGACTCAAGATGATGTAATGTCCATTCTCCACATCTGCAACAACCCGTTCAAGACAGCGACCCTCCAGTCCATTGAAATTTTTAAATTTAAAAGATCCTCCCCGGATCATCTCTTGAATTGTCAAACAGACTTCGTTGTTTTCTCTATCCTTAATTCTTTATCCGACCTGCTGTAATGGTTTTAATTTTGTTTACTTTCATTATGTATTGCCTTAATAGACAACCGGATGAGTCTTCTTTTAGGTCTTCTTTCCATTTCCTGTTCCCATTTTATTTATTTTGTTTTATTATTATACTTTAATTGGTAGACTCGCTATTGTTTCCTTCTATAGCCTTTTGCATATTTTCCGTTTATTTTTATTCTATTCGTTATTACTTTGTATTCTTTGTTTTCAACCACAAAGTTTATATCCATTTGTCATTTCTTTATCCAATCACGTGGATCACTTTGTACCATATATAAGGGCATGTAGCCTCTAGTGTGTTATCATCCTATCCTGTATATCAGGGGCATCGATATATCAGGAGGACGGAACCTAGGCTGAGGACGATCAGGAAGATGAAAACGGACTAGCTCTTCAAGGAATCACTCTACTCTCTTTTCAGGTATCATTTCATTATTTTCATTTCACAGTGCGCCCTTTTCAGGGCGATATTCACCTTCTGTTACGTCTTATGTGCTGGTCCCTGGCGTTGGAATTAATATTCCCGTAAACCAGTACATCAAGACGCTCATTATCCTTCTGGGTCCCTGGCGTTGGGATTAATTTCCTCGCAAACCTAACTAAGGACATTTTCTCATATCATCTATTATTATTCTAATCATTCACGAGCGGGTCCCTGGCGTAGAATTAATTTTCTCGCCAACCTGACTTGTTCTTTTTTCTTAGAGCTAGGTGCGTCCTTCTTAGGACGGCTTCTTTAGCACACACCTAGCTACGAGGTTACTTCCCCCCCCCCTGGTTCTATACATTTATATATGATGGCTTCGTCTAAATTAACCAAGCTGAAGTCGGCTAAAGAGCATTTGCTAGTGGCGGATGGTAAAACTGTGTCCTGCGAAAAGGCCTACCGGGATGCCTGCTTGGATGCTAGGTTTGCTGCTTTTGACCTAGTGTTCAACGAAATGTTAGAAGCCCTCCGGGATGAAATAAACGCTAAGTATAGTGCACTGGAGGAAAAAGTCGAATCCCTACACAAAAGTTTTGAGGAGAAGTTCGAAGGTATCAATAAGGAAATTAAGGACTCTCGTAGAGATGTTATTGACAAGATAAGCGAACTTAAGGAAGCCTTTGGGAAATGCTCCGGGACTCCGAAGGCAAGTAACTCCACGGAAGATAATCCAGTTGATAGCAGCAAGGTAAGTAATGTCTTAAAAACTATTTCCTCTTCTATTAGTATGGAGTCTATGGATATAATAGAAAATAGTGACTGTTCGACAAACGGTGGCTGTAAGAGAAGTCACTCTGACGGAACTGATGAAGAAGTGGACGACAGTCCCTGGATTGGTGTCACTAATAAAAAATTCAGAAAAGGCACGAGGATCGATAACCTAAAGACCGTCTCCAGAGTAAATGAAGAAGTCGTCAGCGCGATTAGAATGAGGAATCCGAAGAATGTACAAGGTCGCTCGGCTAATAAAGACCATAGGATCACGAAGAGGTATGTACCGCCAATTATCGTGCGGACTCATGGCGTCCCGTTTAAGACGATTTTAACTGAGCTCGAGAAGCATGTTCCAGTCGAAAAGATCGCCGTTTATACGGGCAGAGCTGAAACCATCAAGGTTAAATGTGAAGATGAAGAAACACACAACAGGTTAGCCTCTGGCATTAAATCTGATAATATTTTAAAAATTCAGCATCATCAACTGAAGTCGGAGAAGGTCTTGAAATACGTAATTCGTAATGTGGATGTTACGTATGACCTCGATGACTTCCAAGAAGACCTAAAAAGAACCAACTACTTCCCGGAAAAAGTTATTCGATTGAGGAAAGCCAAAGGATCCATTGATATGCCAATGGTTTTGGTTCTACTCCCGAACACCGAACACAACCAATCATTGAAAAACGTAACACGTATTGGGCCGCTGGCAGTTTCAGTGGAGGCCTTTCGAGGGTACAAGAAGCCACTACAGTGTTACAACTGCCTGCGCTTCGGACACGTATCCATGGGCTGCACGGAAGATCCTCGTTGTAATAAATGTGCTGAGGGGCACCAGTCAAGAGATTGCCCCAAGATCAAAGGACAAGACCCCCCAAAGTGCATCAGATGTGGTGGACAGCACACATCAAGCTACACGAAATGTCCAAAGTACCCCCAGGTTCAAAGGATGTCTAGTTCTGAAGTGACAGCAGGCAAATCCTATGCTGCCGCTGTGTCTACGCCGGAAGATAAAGGCCTCAACATCAACGACCTACCAGGTATGTATAAGCAATTAGGACGTATCTTTAATCTGTTTTCTAATCTAGGCAAAAGTTACCCACAGTTGAGTGGGCTCCTTAAGACCAACTAATTTTAGTATGGCTGCACAACGTTATACTGTAATCAACAAAGGTGAACTTCGGTGCGTGATATGGAACGCTAGGGGCATTCCCCGAAAGCGTATCGAGTTTCACAACTTTCTGATAAATCACGAAATTGACGTGGCTTTCCTCTGTGAAACTCACCTCAAACCAAGCCAAGACTTCAAGCTACCTGCTATTGTGTGTACCGTAAGGATCGAATGGCTTCAAATGCTGCAAGATGTGCGTCTGGGGGCGCTGCGATCATCATTAAGAGGGGAATTCAACACCAAGAATTAGTATCCAAGTCTTATGCAGGTATGGAATCAGCCTCCATCATTATCAATGACGTCTCCTGTGGTGAAGTGAAGTTCGTAGCGCTCTACAATTCATCTAAACATTATCTTGACATTTGCGAGCTTGATGAACTCTTCAGTGGTGACACTCCAGTCGTCCTGGCTGGTGACCTAAATGCCAAGCATCCAAGCTGGAACTCCAGAAAGCAGAATTACAACGGCATGATTCTCTATAAGTACATACAAGGTAGAGATGATATCATCGCTGCTGGACCTGTGGAGGACACCTACTACTGCGACCACTCCCCTAGTAGTGACGTTTTGGACATCTCACTCTTGAAGGGTTTCTTCAAACCGTACAATATCTTCACGATTGATGACCTTTCTTCTGACCACAAGCCTGTGGCGTTGTACTTTGACAATGTTGACATAAATTTCCGAGAGGAACTCGTACATCATCAAGACTGGAGGCTCTACAAAGATATTCTTAAGGACTATGGCTACCATCCCGACGTTGCTTACTGTACAGAGGACATCGATCAACTTGTTGATGACATCACTAGATGTATTAACAGTGCCATAGAAGTCAGTAAGTATCCATCAGAGAAAAAACCTTCTCATCGAATCCAACTCTCTCCTGGAATCCAACGCCTAATTGCTGAAAGAAACAGGACCCGTAGACTTTGGCAACGCTATCGTGAACCTTGGCTCAAAACCAAGTACAACAGGTTAGTGCGAAGAGTTCAAGAGGAGATAAAAGAGCTTCGCGACGCTAGATGGAATGAAAAACTCAAAAGCTTGTCGGCTTGCGACAATTCCATTTGGAGTATGGTTAGAGCTTTACAGAAGAAGAAGAATGTTATGCTTCCTCCACTCCGTACACCACAAGGTAACTATGTGCAAACTGATCAGGACAAGGCCCAAGTCATTGCAGATTCACTGGAACTGCAGTTTGTTACTCCTACCAACGATAAGCCCGAGAGCCAAATCATGTCTCGGCGTGTGGAAGAAGGTATTTACAACTTTGATGAAGTCCCGAAGCATTTTACGAAGTACAACATCGAGGCTGGTGAGATCGCCAACATCATAAATAAACTGAAAAAGAAGGCTCCAGGAAAAGACAAGGTGAGTAATAACGCCCTTTTGAATTTCCCAAAGAACTTTATTGAATTTCTCACCAATATCATTAGCGACTGCTGGAAATTTTCTTACTTCCCTGTGGCTTGGAAGAAATCTATTGTGTTGAGTATCCCAAAGCAGGGACAAAATCCTGCAATTCCCGCAAGCTACCGACCTATTAGCTTGCTACCCTCGATGTCCAAGGTGTTGGAGAGAACGATCCTTGTCAGATTCCAAGATCACTGTCTAGCAAATGACCTTTTACGGGAAGAGCAGTTTGGCTTTCGTGCTGCCCACTCTTGTCCGATGCAGATATGGAGGCTCGTTGAAGACCTGAGCACCCCCCTGAACCTATCCAGGTACTGTGGGGTGGTATTTCTCGATATCAGTAAAGCTTTTGACCAAGTGTGGCATGAGGGCCTTGTCTACAAAATGATCAGAGACGGGTTCCCTGCCGATTTGATCTTGATGGTGAAATCCTTTCTTGACGGCAGATCCTATCAAGCCAAGGTTGGAGAAAATCTTTCCACACCCCGTGTTGTAAAGGCCGGTGTCCCTCAGGGTTCTGTCCTCGGGCCTATGCTATTTAATTACTTTGTACATGATTTCCCAAAACCCGATAATTGTAATCTGTATTTTTATGCGGATGACACTGCCATTATGACATGGGCACACCAGCCGGCTCACGTTATGACTCGGCTGCAGTGCGCCTTGAAGCAGTTCGAAGACTGGTTTAACTGCTGGAAGTTGAACCTTAACGCCGGAAAATGCAAGGCTTTGTAGCTCAATAGGAAGCTCAAGCATCCCCCAGATTCTCTTGTTCTGTTTAATAAGAAACTGGACTGGGTGGACAAGTACAAGTACCTGGGAGTTTTCATTGACTCAAGACTGTCATGGAACCAGCATATGTGCTATGCTCTGAACAAAGCGAAGAGGGCTAAGTACAGTATCATAGCTCTTATGGGTCGCAACAGCGCCCTCAGCATTGACAACAAGCTTCTTCTGTACAAATCGATTATCCGGACCATACTCCTCTATGGCATGCCTGCGTGGGCGACTATCTGTAAAAGCAGATGGAGTGAACTACAGTCATTCCAGAATGTTACCCTGAGGACCATTGCCCAGCTGGACAGAAGGACGGTGAAAAACCAATCCATCCACCTCGATTTAAACATGGCCCATATCGGTAAGTTTATACAGGATCTCCTTTTGATTATGATACAGAAGATGAAGACTCACGACAATAAGCTTGTGAAAGGGATACTGGAGAACTCAATGAATATGAACTGGCATACGAAGTATCGTAAACCGAGGCACGTTCTTGACATCAATTTTGAAGATATTTGCAACGTCTCTTTCCCAGACTACTGGAAGATGTGATAATCTTATTTCTCCTTGTATTTTTTATTTCGTTTGTTTTTTGTTTCTGACAATCGTCAATCTTACTTTCTTTTTTGTATAATATGGAAGACCGCTTGGGTTGGTTAGGCTTCTTGACTACCTCAGTGTATTTCCTTTGGAGTTTATTCTGGTTAGATGAGCTTTGTGAAATCGCTGCTTTCGTCCCATCCTAACGAATGTACACTTCACTGTTCGATTGTCGATTGTCGTAGTGCGGTATCCTTGATAAAGCCGGGAATAAATGGCGAAACTAGTCGGAAACTCTGTTCTCCCTTTATTGTGTTGTAAGGTGTCTACCAATTTTATTGATAGAAATAGCACTAACGATTCTTCACTCAACGATCTTAAGCATATAAGAACAATAGCAATAATACGCACAGGAAAAGGGACAGGGTGTGGCATCTTATGGGATGTATGAGTAAGCGCAAGTATAAATAAAATTATAATGATAATTGGAAAATGGTCTTTGGAGGATTCTTTACTATTTTTCTCTATTTATTAATTAATTTCGGAGGTAATGGCGTGAAAAATCCTCTAAAGACCAGTTTCCAATTATCTTTATAATAATATTTGCCATTTAATAGTAAAGATAGTCATGGCTTGCGAACAAGGAGCCGAGCTTTAACCTATTTTTACGACTTTTAATTACGTTAATTGAATGATGAATTAAATAAGTACGATTGTGTACTGGTCGTGGAAAGAGAAAGGAGGTGGACGGAATCTTTAATAGAATTTAAGAGGAAAGTTTAATAACTTTTCCAATTCGAGAAATTGTGATTGCAATTAATTAAAAGTTCATAAAATCGAAAAGCCAAATAATTAATCCAGTCGTTGGTGCCGAATCGAGATTTCCAGGGCTTCAATGGTCCGTGCGACGAGAACAGGCGCAGAACGTCGTAGTGGTGTGTAGGCCGCTAAGGTCACTTGTGTCCAATGCCTGGTCCAAGGTCCGATTGGTGAGGCTACCGTCACTTCGCTAAACGGCGACCCAATCGGGTTTCGAATGGCGCTCCTCAATGCTGGATTGTAAGAGAGAAAAATTAATATTAGTTGCAGTCGCTTGAAACTAATAATATTAGATCGTTTTTCTTATTTCTCGGATTAAACATGAAACAAAATCCTTATTATCTTGAGAAAGCTTAATGACAAGAGAAGAAGGCGTTCTAATCATTGATTACTTAAGCAGCACTAAAAATAAATGAACTAAGTTCTTAATCTTCAAAAGGATATAGAATTGTATTCCGGCACGATGAAAAGGCAGCCAAGCTTGGCTCGCGTTGAGAGCTCTCTTCGCAGCGCGCGCTTGCAGTGCCTTGGTAATCCAAAGTCGAGTCGGGCTGGGCGACTCCGTCGTCGTCCGTGTCGCTTCCAACGAGGTCGTTTCCTAGCTGCAAAGGGTCCACCACCGCGATGAGCGATCCTACACCGTCGGCGGAATTGTTCGCTGTTGTCGGGGCGTCGGGACGTTCGATGTCTCCGTCGCACTTTCCTCGGGTCGGTAGCGGGACAGTGGTCTCCGGTTCGGTGCTGAGGAATTCGCTCGAGGACGAGTACGGGCTAGCTGTCACCAAATCCGGGTGTGAACGGTCGGCTGCACTTTCCTCTCGAGACAGGGCAGGAATACTGGACCTTTCCTCCCCGTTCATTAAAGTCTCTGTCGGTTCGTTGCTTACGGCCTCGTTCACGAAGCACTCTTTTCTTCCAGAGTCACTAAGGGCAGTATTGTAAAAAGTTTGATTAGTGAAATTTGTAACGAGCATCACTTGCCTGTGAAGTCCGTTGAAAATATCGGTAAGAGTTCGGGCGATTCTTGTTATTTGTTCCTGTGCTCCCAAATTGCTCATCGGCTCTCAAACCGGCTAAGCCGATATCCTTGGCTCGAACTCCGCTTCTCTGTCGAAAGAAGTTTCGCTGCTTTGTCGGGCAGGAATTCCGAGAGAAAGACTTCTGAGGAAGCGTGAGCAGCTTCCGATCTCTGAAGCGGTATCGAGACGGATTTTCCTCCTTCCTCTGTTCGCCATAGGATCAAAATGCTTTCTGTCGCTCCCTTCTCCGTCTTCGCTTTTTATTGCTGTTTTTAATTAGCTTCCCTTGCATATTGCGTTTCTTATCCAATGAGCGAGTCGCTTCATCTTTTCTGCTTTCGTCGCTCAAACTATTGCTCTTTATCGGTGGGGGGTACCTGTCCTTTATCTGCTTTTTTCATCTGCTTCCTTCTCCCCCTCTACTTCTCTTCTAGGTAAGAACGCCGACTTTTTTCCTTTCGTCTTTCGTCGGCGCTCGGCGATCTGACACCTATCCTCATAGGACACGTTTGATAGCGACAGCTTCCGTGTCCGCGGTAGCTTAGTGGTTAGAGCATCGGGGCGTTTACCCGAAGGTCCCTGGTTCGAGTCCAGGCCGTGGAATTTTCTTTACTATTTTTCTCTATTTATTAATTAATAAAATTATTATTTTTTAACACGGGACAGAATAAACTTTAACCTGTAACAATGTATTAAGTTTCAATGCGGAGGCCTTCTCTCTCGGTGATCACGGCTCTATCTCACATTAAGAGATTTGGACCAATATCTGACGAACAATGAACGCCGACTCAAGCATTGTCTAGAGATATCTCAATTGCATCAGTTCTCTGATCAAGAAGTTGAAATGTCCCGGGATTCAAGTCCACTGGTAACGCTGGAGACTGCATACCTTCGGGTAAGATTGCAAGAGTTGGTGGATCAGACATCGTTCTTAAATGAATAGCAGCTGATTGTGCACAATCACATATTAAATGCGGTACGCAATGAGACGCCAGAAGGCAGACTGCTTTTCTTGGACGGTCCTGGCGAAACCGATAAATCATTTTTGCAGGAAAAAGTGCTGGCGACTGTTCGATTGGAAGGCAAGATTGCCCTGGCAAAGGCAACGAGTTCAATTAATGGGCGGGCGAACGGCACATTCAATATTCAAGCTGGCCCTGCATCTAAATGTGACTTCAACCTGTAATACCCCTATTCAATCGCAACATGCAGAGTTGCTTTGCAAGGGCAGCATCTTGAACATGTGAGTTATTAAATATATTTTCTTTCCTATAATCTTTCGTTTTTTTTCTTTCGTGTTTAATGTTGCTTATTTCCTCTGCTCGGTTGCGCCGGGCAAATACTCTTGTTGTGTTTCTTCAATGTCACAGTGTTTTCATCATAACAAAGATAATTCATTCTAATTTTGCCAAAATTATTCACTATCAGGGTATTTTTATATGATGAAGGGCACTTAACCTATAACACAGCTACAGCTTTACTTCCTTAAGGATAATGCCATCCGGACTTCCATCGGTCTTGGTCGCTCAGTGGTTGCGTGATCGCCTCTGATGCCCGAGGACGTGGGTTCGACCCCGGCCGAGGACGACGAGGATTTTTTCAGGGGGAAAATCCTGAGATCACGCACTTCCTTCGGAAGGGAAGTAAAGCCGTTGATCCCGTGTAGTCGTTTGCCGGCTGCACGTTACAGAATCCTTGCGAGGCAAAATTTGCGGCCCCTATAACGCCGTCCAGAAATGACCATAGCATTTGAAAAGGACGTTAATACCAAAAACAAAACAAACCAAACCATCCGGACTTCCACATAATCATGGTTTCATTTTGTGAATAATTAAACCACAGCGTTAAACTTTCAATGGCTAGTGGTTCCATTTCTTGTCCATATTTCATATTCACTAGTGCAACTCATTGAAGTATCTTATAAAAGAGATAGCTAGATTTTCAAAAAGACATTTTCTGGTTTTGATTCGATGAGCCTTACTGCCTGCCGAAATTCTTTTCTTTCTTTATTAAAACCACTCAAAATTATCTGATTGATTCAATTGCCAATTCAATCACTTCTTCATTAGTGACACAACATTGTCATTAAAATAAAAAATAATCTTTGTTTCTTAATGGAAACGTACAAAATTTGTCTATCTTGGTGTCATATTTGTTTTGATTTTCTAGAATGTTTTGTACACAACTTTTGTATCCTTCCTCAAGAATAACCTTGTTCACATTTATCAATCAAAGCTCCCATTGGGCTTTCAACCTTTGACAACTTGGTTGTCTTTAAGACGCTTGTGACAGCATGGCTGTTCGGGTGTCTGCGATAGCCCAACTGGTAGAGGCATTGGCCATAATAGTCTAGTCGAGGTTCCTGGTTCGAACCTAGGTCGCAGAATTTTTCCTTCCATTTTTCGATAGAAAAATGCTTTACTACATTACAGCAAGCTCGACCCACCACAGTTCCGTTTACTCCCAATTACGTTATGTTTAAACTACATGGGATATCACTGAGGGCAAAGGAATCCAATTCAAATGCAGGAGGAATATTTTTTAATTTCTTTCTGGGAAAAAGTTGTTCAACACGCTTAGCTTTTGAATACTTTTCTTTTTGGATTTTAATTTTGGCTTTCCCCATTCTTGACTTTGAAATTGTGCATTCATTGTTGATCTAATAAATTACTGAATAAATATGTTTGCACGCTCCTCCAATTCCTCCGGGATATTGACGTTCACAGCTAACGATGGTTCGATTAAGCTCCATCTAAATTAAATAAATATGGGGGAGGCCGTGGCCTGGTGGGCTTTCAATGTAATAACTTCTGTGAAGTTAAGCGACATCAGGCACGGCTAGCCACAAGATGGGCGACCATTCAGTGAATCACAATCTTCACCCCCCCCCCCCCCGGCTGCTGTGACCATCATACAGCAGTCGTTAATCCTGGTTCATCCAGGGACCCAACTCGTCGGCCTCAGGCCATACAGGCCCTGGATGGACATATAGGATTACTATTAATTAAATTATTATTATTATTATTATTATTATTATTATTATTATTAAATATTATAAAAAATACTCACTTCCAGTTTCACTTTGTAAAGCGTGAGGGACGCAGACGTTGTCTAATTACTTCAGTCGACATTTCCCCTTCACATTTCCTTCACATTGTTTACATGTCCACTGATAAAGAGATTTGTTTCCCTTTTCTAACGAATTCTTAGAAAAATAATTGCTTTAAATTTGTACTGATTGGAATCCACATTCTATGACAATTTCGCACATAGTCACGACCACGCTTGATATTATGTCTCCCGTCGAAACTTACAAAAACTACCACGGCGCTATCTATCGTTCAGGGCAAGGTCAGTAGAGGAAGTGCTCAGTAGTCCTTCCATTGTCCTTGGTTCAGGGTAAAGCTCTGTATATAAGACTGTATAGGAGTAGCTCTGTATATAGGAGTGATATTGGAGTACACATGTATAGCTCTTTCTATAAACAGTGCTTTAGTTAAGGGTTGAGTTCCTCAATATGCACTATGTAACATTGAAAATGGAACACCATGAACGAATGGACAGAAAAATATGCAAATTGCAGGGTTGACTCAGCTCACAGAGATATGTAAAAATGATGCAAATAGTGCAGCTTTCCCACGCATTTTGAATGCGATATAAGGGAAGGAATTACATAATTGGTAATACTTCTGTTAATCTGTCTTGTACAGAAATCGTCTTCCAATTTTTTTCTGGTTGCTGAAGAAACGTTTAGTTGCAGAGAATGCCAGAACGTCGTTATCCAAGGCAGTTTCAGTAGACAAACGATTTCACGAGGGTGTGGTGATCGGACTCAGAAGGGGAGGCTGGTCCTTTCGTCAATCGCAGTAGACTGCAACCTACACGCGGCCACGGTGCATCGGCTATGGCGAAGATGGATGGAACAAAGGAATGCGGCACGTTTGAGATGTTCCCGTGCGGCCCCAGCGACATCATCACGTGTGTGCAGATGCATCCGCCGGCAAGCTTTGGCGAACCCCCAAGCCAATTCCGTCGACCTTTTGCAGCATGTTCGGACACGCTAGGTGCTCCTATATCGTCCAGGACCATCATTTGTCGATTGGTCGCCGGTGGCCTGCACTCATATCGTCCATTAAGAAGACTGCCATTGACCCCACGTCATAGACGCCTTCGTTTGCAATGGTGTCGAGAAAGAACCACTTAGGACAATGGAATGGAGCAGGGTGGTGTTCTCAGACGAGTCACGCTTTTGTTTCAGCAATGACAGTCATCGAGTTTGCCGCCAACGTGGTGACAGGTCCAATCCGACCGCAACTGTACAACACGGCATTTTGGTTTGGGGCACAATCTCCTATAATAGCAGGTCACCTCTGGTCCGTATTGATGGCACCTTGATGTACCGACGATACATGGATGAGGTGCTGCGTCCGTAACACTACCCTTCTTCTAGAGAGTGCCCATTGCCATTTACCAGCAGGATAACGCCCGACCGCATACGGCATGCATCAGCCAACATGCCCTGCAAGTATGCAGGTGCTTCCCTGGCCAGCAGTCTCCCCTGATCTCAAACCAATCGAACACGTCTGGGACGCGATTCGACATCGCTTGCATGCACTGCCAACGGCGCGTTCAGAAGACGAACTTTGGTAAATGGTTGACACGGAACGGACATCCATCCTTCAGGACACAATCAGCACGCTCATTGACTCTGTACCTAGACGTATTGCTGCCTGTATCGCCTCCCACGTGGTCCTACTACTTACTGATCATTTAGTGTTGTCGCTCAGTGTTTAGGGATATCATAAGTGTAATAAACATCAATTATTGTTCATTGCTGTCTCTTTCTGTTTGTTGATTTTTATCATTTTCTAAGCACGCATTCATGATGTCGCATTTTCAATATCACGTTTGTATAAGGCCTCTTACGCACTGGCGACTGGTTGCTGGCAACCGGTTGCCATTGCATAAGAGCCCTACGAATTGCGACAACTATTAAATAGGCGCCATTTTGTAGCAAGCAGCTCTCAGGAGCTCTATGCGTATGCTTCAGTGGCTAATTTTTTCAGGCTACGCATAAAACTTTCGGCTTCCAAATTTTCATTAATTCTATCTAGTTTTAATTCCGAAAAAAGCCTAAAATGAATGAATGAAATTCCAGCTGATCTGCCATTACCTGGCTCGTATTACCGATCTTTTGCTCAAATTGACAGTCCCCAGGTTCATATACCTGCAGCACAAACATTAAGTCCATCAAACACCCCCAAACAAACAGGTCACAAGGCGTTAAGTCAGGGGAACGTGGAGGCCATAGCAGCTTTCTTGATCATCATTTCCGACATGACCGATCCATCAATTTTCCGCAAACGAAAACAGATCTGCCGGATATTTTCCAAAAAAAACATGGCGAGTTGCTCTATGCATTTGCAAAGTTTCGTGATGATATACAGGGTGATTACAAAAGTCTGAACCCCCCTTTTATTTTTTGAACCGAAGCAGATATATCAATTTTGATGAATCCAATGAATAGGAAGTTGTGGGTGGCCTATCCCATGGTGCACTTTTCATCATCCCAAATATGCAAATTAGGACACATTCAAAATTTATCTCAAAAACCGTAAGGGATAGTGAAAAAAACCCAATTGCAAACTTGTTCAGCATAAAAAAACAAACAAAACAAAAAAAAATCATCCAAATCGGGCCAACCAATAACCCACAATCACGTGGTGAACTGTTTGTAGCTTTCAAACAGTCACACTGCACAAGAAAAACTGAATGTTGATATTTCCACCATGTAAAGCATGCAGATCAAAAAATTAACATAAATTACCATACTCACATTCACTTTCATGCGAAAAAGCAAATAAAAGGCATGTTTCAGCACACAGAAGACAGAACAATTCCAGGATGGCAAGCTACACTGTTCCGGAAATGGTCAACATGATCTTCTGCTTCTGAGAGGCAAGGAGAAACCTACATGCTGCAATTAGGTTGTATCGAGACAGATACCCTAACGAACGCTATCCATCTCGTCAAACAATGCGTCACATTATTCAAAGATTCGAGGCTACAGGGAATGTTAATGCAGAACGAGGACGACCAAGGGCACAAGGCGACGAGGATACAACAACACTACTAGTTCTGGCTGCAGTTGCTGCAAATCCCCACACAAGCAGCAAGGCAATTGATGCAGATGTTGGGTGCCATCAGAGAACTGTTCTCAACATTCTACACGCACATCATTTTCACCCACACCATATTCATTGTCACCAGGAGTTACTGCCATTGGATTATGTTGCTAGGGCCGCCTTCTGCAACTGGTTACTTACCTGCCTGGATGACAATCCAAATTTCATTCATGAGTTGTTGTGGACAGATGAAGCCCAGTTCACCAGGGATGGAGTTATCAACAGGCACAACCATCATCATTGGGCAGACGAAAACCCACGATGTCTGCGAGAAGCAACTCATCAAGTGAACTGGAGAATCAATGTGTGGTGTGGATTGTACAATGACACTGTGGTTGGACCGTATTTTTACGATGGAACACTGACTGCAGAACGCTACCGGACTGAAATTTTCAACGTGGTAGTCACAGACGTCATTGACAATTTGCCATTGGCCTCGTATCAGCGCACGTGGTTTCAGCATGATGGAGCTCCTTCACATTACGGGTTGGTCGTTCGCGAGCGTCTAAGTGAGATGTTTGGACAACAATGGATTGGCCGAGGAGGACTGATTCACCCCTGATTTTACACCACTTGACTTTTTCTTGTGGGGATACATGAAGGACAAGGTTTATGCTACGCAGCCCGCCTCACTGGAGGATCTGGTTCAATGAATCCAGGAAGCGTGCCTGGGAGTGACACCAGCCATGCTTGCCGATGTTTTGGCGTCAGTTAGGTTCCGTGCCCAATTGTGTTATTGTGCCCACGGTCGTCACATCGAGCATTTTGTTGATTAACTTTTTTTTAAACTGTTTGAAGTAACTTGCTTGTGCAGTGTGACTGTTTGTAAGCTACAAACAGTTCACCATGTGATTGTGGGTGATTGGTTGGTCCGATTTGGATGATTTTCTTTTGTTTTGTTTGTTTTTTATGCTGAACAAGTTTGCAATTGGGTTTTTTTCTCTATCCCTTACGGTTTTGAGATAAATTTTGAATGTGTCCTAATTTGCATATTTGGGATGATGAAAAGTGCACCATGGGATTGGCCACCCAGAACTTCCTATTCATTGGATTCATCAAAATTGACATATCTGCTTTGGTTCAAAAAATAAAAGGGGGGGAGGTTCAGGCTTTTTTATTCACCCTGTATTAAATAATACACCTATAATAAAATCATGAAACCGGGACAATCATTAGTAGACAACCTGTATAATATCAGTTTTTAAGACTATTTTTATATATTTTTTTGTATGAGCATTATTATTATAACTTTACTACAAACATCTCCAAAAATTAAAATAAGAGCAATATTTAATCAAGAATATAAAGCAATCATCAATCATCCATCAATTAAAAAAAAATTAAGTTCTTTTCCAGAAGGCAACATATGGATGAATAACAAAAAAATAGTATATTGTTACAGCGATGGGAGCAGAAGCGCTTAAAACATGAGTTTTTATAAAAAAATTTACTCTCGCGATGCTCGGCGAGTCGACGGCGGGAATTTTGAAACGGAGAGGTGGGAGACGGAATTGAACTAGCGACACGAGCAGTTCGAAAGAAGGCAGCTCGAGGAAAAATCAGAGATGATGAGGAGCGAGGGAGAAAGCCCTTACCAAGGTATGTGGAGAGGTTTCTCCGACTCGGCATAAAAACGATTGCTTCATTTATCGTTCTTCCATTCCCTGCCTAAGCGACGGAACCAAGTCAAAGGCGAAGACGACGGGACAGCCTAAAGCAGAGCCGTGCCGATATAAAAAGTTACTGGCGACGGTTAAGACGGCAACATCGGTCGAGTCAGGATTCCGTTAGGGTTTGGAAGATAAATCTTCCCCGCTTTTTGTGCTACGCAAAGGACCAATGCAGAGAAGCCACAAGGTCTGCATAAAACTTATGACATAGAAATATTTTGCACGACGAACATTTTGCCCAATCCTTTTTCCATACCACTGCATTTTATTACACACCTTGAAATGCGTTATTGAAAAGAGAATTTCATCGAGGACGACAAGCTTCGTATGTTCCAACTACACTGGATTTTTCTCATTGAGTTTAGTGGCATTTCTTCAATTGTGCATCGGACGATTCACGTAAGCCTAACTTTTCATGACACTGAACTTTTTTCACGTAAGCCTAATTTTTATAAGTTTTTTTATTTATCAAAGTTTATTTAAAGGACGCCAATTAAGTGTTGACTTTCTGATATCTGATTTAGACTACATGTACTGTATTCCAAGAGTGAGTACAGGATTGAGACTGTCATTTTTTATGAATATCCCATTGCGTCAATTTTTGCCATTCATAAGTGCGTCTCACATTGTCCTGTTATCAAGGCAATTGTGTATTTTCTTTGTGTGTGTGTGTGTTTAGCCAATATTTTAAGTGCAATTGAAAGTGCTTCAATTAGGCAATTTCTTTAACAGAAGTATTTTATTTTATTCAGTGTTAAGTGCTTCTGATTATAGTAAGGTTATATCCAGTTTACGTGCTTGCTTTTATTTATTTCAGTGTGTGAATTACCTACCTTTACGTCTCAAGAAATTAATGCAATTAATAGTTGGTTTACCTAAGCACCTGATAAGATATCTGGTTATAAAGTGAATTGATAAAATATGAGGTTACGTTTGATGTGTTTCATGTTAAATCTTATATCACCAGCTTCTTTTCTTGTAAGCTTGGAGCCTACTAAGTGAGTCTGTTCTTAGCGATTTTTCTGTATTGTGTATTTCATTTATGCATCCAATTGTTATTTCTTAACTAGCTAATAACCCGGCCTCGCCCGGGACTTTATTTAACTTCTTATTGACCAGCCTCAGATTAAATGATATCCACCTTCCCCACCGGGAATATCACTGGATACTTTAGACCCATCTTTCCTTCGAAGTTTCCCTTGCCCTTGAAGTAGAAGCTCTTATACCCTCCTGCTCTACACGAAACTCCCGTTGTTCAGATGTTTCCAACGCCCGGATACTTTTTGTCTATTAGCTGCAGAGTTTCTCTGACCGCACTCGTTCTTTCTCTTTCTTTTCCAAACACACAAATTTTCGCCAATCGTCTGGACGTTTGTTAGGGAGCTCAAGGGAGACACGTGTGATTCCTTTGCCTCCTCGATAGACACTGCATTATCTATGTCTTGTCATTGCATCATCATTTTATGCTCACTGTTAATAATTCTTGGAAACGAACGTTCAATCATCGCATCATCACCTCGGCTTCCAAAACATTCACATTCACGCAGGTTATAGTCGGGGATTTTTTAGGAACTGTTTGGATCTGCTGTGCTAACAAATATGGTAGGTGTTATCCCTGGCCTTGCTTGGACTCCTTTTTGATTAAATTTTGCAATATCTGAATTGAAAAATGAACACATAAAAACGCTTAGAATTTATACCGTAAAAATTAATAATGAATATTAGACAAAAAAATTTTAAATGCTCCCAATGGATGGACCTCTCCAAGTATGACAGACGTAGCCAAGGTAATCTAGAATAACAGGTAGGTCCAGTTTGTCAGAAGTGCTTAACGCGCATGCGTATTGTGACGTCACTGGAATACTTATGGCTTTACTTCCGGCGTGTGCGGTAGCCATTATTCTGGTCACAAAAGAAAACGTTTTCACGTAAAAAAACAAAACTCTTACGTTGATTTCTGAAGAAACGTTTATTTGTAAACTTACTATTTTATAAATTAAAAGGTATTTCCTAATGCCTGCATAAATAAAGTTATTAAGAAATAATATCGAAATTATCATCTGTCTCTTAACTGCCAACTGTTCCGACGAATCAATTTCGAAATCTTAACGAGGAATGATAACTAGGCCTAATGATAATGAGAAATACGTTATCGTCCTTGTCTCTGTGTTCGCTTAACTATCCGCACATTGCACGATGAGTGAACATGAGACCAAGATAAATGATTTTACATTTTAAAGACACGCACTCCCCTTCTAACGAACTGATATATAATCCTTTTTCTATTTAGTCTCAGTAAATTTCACTTACCTTGGTCGCATGATCAGTTATCGCGCGATGTGCTGATAGTTAACATCAACCCTGTATTCACATTAAAAAGATAATACGTAAGTACATT
The DNA here is from genome assembly GCA_023313115.1 of Rhysida immarginata. NCBI lineage: Eukaryota > Metazoa > Arthropoda > Chilopoda > Scolopendromorpha > Scolopendridae > Rhysida > Rhysida immarginata. Next base: position 35,647 of record JAHWFO010039273.1, on the reverse strand, counting down.
TTACAATAATTATAAATTACGTAATTCCCTTCTTATAATGGCATTATTATTTAATTAAAATATATAGTATAAAGAATGAGAATTGTGAAGGAAATGAACGAGTCGTCAAGTGTGGCTATCGCACGACTGCTTTCATTGCCGCCATGTTTTAGTTTCTGTTGAGGTTTCGATTTAGCGGGTATAGGTTTCGATGTATTCCAGTGACGTCAAAATACGCTTGCGCAGTAAGGCAATTTTTACTACTTCCGGCAAACTGACCCCCACCTTGTTCTAGATCACCTTGAGACGTAGCCACATGTTCTTACTTTAATAATTATTAAATTACTAGCAAAGGTAGCCGGCGTTGCCCGGGATAATTCCACTTGGATGTAAACAGAACAATCTCCAAAAATTAAATTAAATTTTGCAATATCTTGAAAATAAACCCATGAAAATGCTTAGAATTAATACAGTAAAAATTCTTAATGAAAATTCGAAAAAAAGGCTCACAATGGCTGGACCTCTCCAATAATTTCTTACTCACGTAATCTTACCTCAGATGTATACTTAGTGTTGTTGCAATTTCCACTCTTCTCTCGATGTGTTGAAGCAAAACTTGGCCATTCATCACTTTGTGCAGTCTAGCGCTCGCCGATTTTTCTATTTACTTGCTTCCCATTTGCTCAATACATCACGGAGCTAACTGTCGTCTTTCCACTCTTTCTCAAGAGTCTGCTAACTCTCCATTATCTCCAGTTACTCATCAATTTTAAAGATTTTCAAGAAATTGTTAAGTACTAAGAACTCTCTTTTCTAAGAAAAGCCTGAATAACAGGAATTCTATGCATTGTTACAAATTGAAACTTATCCATATTACATCATCATTTTATGTTCATTGTTATTGGTGAATTGCGCGTTGATACCATTGTTGATGCGAACACAATGGGCCTATTGTTACACAAACTTTGCCTTGCATTGTTGGTTATGAGATATATATTGTTGGTTCATGCAGTGTGTTTGTGAATTGCGTGCTGATACCATTGTTGATACCTATTGTTGTACAAACTTTGCCTTGCATTGTTGGTCATGAGATATTTCTCATTAATATGCCTTGCCATAACCATGAATATCGATTTTTTATCGATATTTATTATTTTTCCGAAATCTGAGGTAGACAGTGACCTTCCTCATGCTTTGAAGGTCATGTATGCGAAATTTCATCAAGATCGGAATAAAACTGTAGATTTGTATAAAAAGCATAGACACAGACCCACAGACCCACAGACGCACAGACCCACAAACATCCTTCTTCTATCTATATATATAACTAGCAAAGGTACCCGGCGTTGCCCGGGATAATTACACATGGATGTAAACAGAACAATCTCAAAAAATTAAATTAAATTTTGCAATATCTTAAAAATAAACACATGAAAATGCTTAGAATTAATACAGTAAAAATTCTTAATGAAAATTCGAAAAAAATCTTTTTAAAGGCTCACAATGGCTGGACCTCTCCAAGGATGCCACTGCTATTTTAAATAATTTCTTACTCACGTAATCTTACCTTAGATGTATACTTAGTGTTGTTGCAATTTCCACTCTTCTCTCGATGTATTGAAGCAAAAGTTGCCATTCATCACTTTGTGCAGTCTAGCGGTCGCGGATTCTTCTAT
>JAHWFO010039273.1:0-28992 GCA_023313115.1 Rhysida immarginata | reverse complement strand
AATATCGATAAAAAATCGATATTCATGGTTATGGCAAGGCATATTAATGAGAAATATCTCATTACCAACAATGCAAGGCAAAGTTTGTACAACAATAGGTATCAACAATGGTATCAACACGCAATTCACAAACGCTCTGCATGGACCAACAATCAATATCTCATGACTAACAATAAATGTTTGTGCAAGTGTAATTATCCCGGGCAACGCCGGGTACCTCTTCTAGTTATATATATAGATAGATTACTTCAAAATAATTTCTTGATCACGTGATCTTACTTTAGATGTTAACTCACCATGGGATGGTGAACTTCGTCGATACAAATCTCTTCTTGAGTGGCAGTGGAAATACATGATCATTTGTGATCTGCGTGTTCTGCAATCCCAAACAATCTGAACAGGATTATTCACTATTTGGTAATCGCTGTTGCAATTCGCACTCGATGTTTTGAAGCAAAAGTTGGCCATTCATCACTTTGTGTGGTCCAGCAGTCGCAATTTCTTCTGTTGATACACTTGCATCATCGAGCACCGCCTGGGAACTTTGATGACTACTTGATCACTCACCACTTGCTCAGATTCTCAATATTCTGTTAACTCTCCATTGTCTCCAGTTACTGCTTATTTTTAAAGATTTTCAAGAAAATGTTAAGTTCTAAAAACTAACATTTCTAAGAAATTCCCGAACAAAGAAATTTGTTAAAGGTAAACTCCACGGGAAAAATCGACTTTATTTTTTTGCATCATAACATTAATCCAGGTTAATAGTGTATATATCATTTAAATTTTTTCGATTTTTCCTAATATTTTATAAAGAAAAATGCCTCGGAAAATTGAAAATTGGCGTGGGATCTTCCATCCCTTCTCCAGAGAACACGGCGGTACAAGGAGTCATTTCTTACCGCGAGAACCTCGGGGAAATTCGTCGCCGAGATTTTAGTCGCTTAGAGCGATTCTACATATCGTAAGATTTTGCTAACCTGTTTTATGTCGGTACGCCTTCAATTTGTAGGGGAGACCGGGGTTGGTTGTTACACTTTTTCGTTTCCATTTTTTTAAAATTTTTCTAATCATACTAGGCAAGTCAAAAAATCAGAACAGTATTATCAAACTTTCCTTTAATGATTACAATAATTGTTTTTTAAATTTTTTGAAAAGTTTTGGGAAAAAAAATGTTTTATGCATCATGGTAACGTGTAACAACCTACCCCAATCGGGGGTTGGTTGTTACACGTCAGGGGTAAGTTGTTACATGTTTTACACATCATCATCCGAGTTACAATTTACACAAAGAAAAAAGATATCATTATCAACACACTTCTCGTGGGCCCAATTCTTACAAACTGTGCATTGTACCCATTTCTCTCTTGGTTTTGAGTTAGAGAAGGGTTCTGCACAGACAATGCATAGGCATTCATGCTCCTCTGAACTGGACTCGTGGTCATCTTTAGAATGCTTTTTTCTGGATAGCTTGTTTGATTGGAGTTTCTTTCGTTGATAGGGTGGTTTGCCTGTTTGCCTAATTGCTTGGCTGTCTTGAAATTCAAGTCTCATTTTGGAAGCCTGTTCAGATTTCTTCTGTGTTTGTGCCTGTTTCTTTTGTCGTTCGGCATGTAGATTATTTCTTGTGGGTGTGTCGGTTAAGACAGCACACTGTCTACGCTTTCATCCTTTCCTGGATTGGATTCGTTGACCTGCTTTTGGCAAGGGATGAATGTCTACAGGGCTCAGATAATGTGTTTTTTTCTCAGATGGCCTGGAGTCCTTAGAAGTGGACGGCAGCGTAGCATCACCCATTTCACCGGAGCTTGGGACATCCACCTTTTCCATCGTAGATGTTGGGGCATCATGTGATTTGCACCTGCTTCTTTAATTTTTTTGCAGAATCTCTGCAGAGTCATGACGTTAACATTGAAGTCCTTTGCCACAGCACGAATAGATCTTTTTTTTCAGTACATCTTTGGCTGCATTCACGTATACTTCGTTTGGGATGTTTCCCTTGTCAGTTTTTCTTTTATAGGTTCTCATGTCAAGGAATAAAAACATAACATGAGAACGAAATTCAGATATAGGCTATACACGAAATTCTAATTTAAACTTCGAATTGTTTTTTATTAATCTTTCTTATTAAAAAATAAATAAAATCAACATTTCGTAATATGCGGGGGTAGGTTGTTACAGTGTATCAACCAGCCCCTCAGTTCGTGTAACAACCTGCCCCATTCGTCCATGTTTGATTTGCAAGTGCACACCAACGAAACGACTTGAGCAAATTGAAACTCTAACCACTCAAATGATTAATTGAAGACTTATCTTTCAATGAATGTTGGTAGTGTGGACGAACTCTGAACAGTTTAGATGCAGGTAAAGATATTCTGAGTGTCTGAAACCTAAGTTTGGCACCCAAAAAGTAAGAAAAAATTCCTACCTTCTAACAATGCACAGCAGATCGCCAGTTGTAATGGAGGAAGAAGCAGCTAGGTGATTCCCATGATTCACGCTGGTTTTTTCGGTGGTACCATCTATTGATGTATTTTTTAAACTGTCTGTAACAACCTGCCCCTGTAACAACCAACCCCGGTCTCCCCTACTCTGTTTGGATGTGTAAATAGACAGTCGGATAGAAATTTCACGTTTCATAGATTTCCACAATCAAAATCGATTAAAAAGCAGTGGATTAGTTTTTGATAGCGAGGAACTGGTATCCAACTATAAACAGCATCGTGTGCTCAGTTTGAAGCGTCTTCCTTTGTCTACGCATCCCCCGTTTTATATTCAGTATCAATTCAAACAAGAAATTCGCTGAAACTAGATTACGTTTTATATGCTCTTCCAATTCTAAACGGGCCTGATATTCTTCAAGAACAAGGACCGCAACAGCATGTCCTAAACGCCGAAGCACAACGCCGAAGGAATGAGGTAAGCCTATCTGCTGTGTAGGGCACACGCCGCCCTAATGTGCACACGCCGACGCGGCAAGCAGAAGATTCCGTTTCTAGGTTTAATGCATAGGGCTGTATATTGCAGAAGTTGCAGTGGCATTTAATTCTACTAACGGCCCTTGTATATCGCTGTCACTGTTATCAAAGTCGCAATCGTCACTATCGGTCTTGTTTCATATTCACAGTCCATTGCGATGCCCAACTGACAACTAACCGATAGCGTCCAATGTGTGACGTCACGAATTAAAAACTCCTTCGCACTTCTCGGCAATTTGTGACGTAACAGTTGCCGAAACATGGCGCCAGTGTCGATCGCAGGGGGAGGGAAAGTTTTTAATATATTTTATCAATTTTGAGTTCGAATTGAAAATTTTTATACATTCTACGTTATTATTGAGACCTTCATCTTTCATTTTGAACAAAGTTGTTTTGGGTATGGAGTTTACCTTTAAGTTCTAAAAAGTAACATTTCTAAGAAAAGCCCGAACAAATGAATTTTATACATTGTTATAAATTGAACATTATTTATAAATCAAAAACTTTGCTTTGCATTGTTGGTCAGTACATATTGTTGGCGAATTGCGTGTTAATACCATTGTTGCACAAACGTTGTCTTCCAGTGTTGGTCATGAGACCTCTGATTATAAGTATGCCCTGCCATCATTATATATATCGATTCTTTCGAAAAATTTTTCGAAATTGATTAGACAGTGACCTTCCTCTTGCTCTGAATATGAAGTGTGCAAAGTTTCATCAAGATCGGAATAAAACTGCAGATTTGTATTAAATACACACAAACCTACAAACAAACACTCTTTTTTTATATACATTGACTAGCAGAGGCACCCGCAGCGTTGCCTGAGATAATTACAGTTATAGGTAAACAGAACAATCTCAAGAGGTCAAATAATAAGTCATATTTGTTTTCGTAATTCTACAGTTTCCTGCTGCAGATGAAGCTCCCGTTGTTCAGAATGTTTCCGACGCCCGGATAACTTTTTGTCATCTCTGACCAATACTCAATCAATTCTTCGGTGACATTTCTGAGATGAATTAACACGTATCCTCCTTCGAACGATTATTATAGTGCATACTACAATATGCTTGTTGATTTGAAGAATCGAGTTGATGTATGCTTTGTTATCGGTAATGTCCTCAACTGTCGCCCGAGCAAAGAGACTGCTTCCTCTATCGCCTTTCCACCCTTTCTCAATAGTCTGCTAATTCTCCATTATCTCCAGTTAATGATCAGTTTTAAAGATTTTCAAGAAAATGGTAAGTTTTAAGAACTATCAGTTCTAGCAGAGGAACCTGGCGTATGTAAACAGAATAACCTGAATGTAGTCCCCTGGAGGCATCGTTGAGGCAGAACTCAACTCTCCCAATTTATTTCCCCACGAGCTTACGTTTCGTTAAGTAACAAGGGAGGTTACTGTGTCCCCCCTTCAGAAAAAGGGGAAGCATGACGTAGTCCTAGTGCGTTATTTGGTAAACACCATTGGAAATCTAAATGATATTTGATCATGAAGGCCATCGCAATAACCTTATTAACTACACAGTTTCTATTTTTGAACACTATAGCGGCGCTACTTGTAAGTTGCGGTGTCTATATTCTTGGTCCGTACGTAGTGTTTGTGAATTGCGTGTTGATACCAATGTTGATACCTATTTTACACACACTTAATAAGGTTATTAACTAGAGAGTTACTAAATATAACTACAGGCCGCGATCCCATAGCGTTAAGTTATGTCATATAATTCAATAGTGTTATGAGGAATTCGAACTTTTTACTGTCCGATCCTCCTAGGCGACAGCGAATTTAAATGCAGAATGGGTGGGGTTTCGCCGCGTTTTAGAATACCAACTAGACAGTATTGCGCATGCTAAATAAATATAAAAGTTTCAAATTAAATAATTTTTTTTGTGAAATCAAATTGAATTTTCCCCTTTGCAGTTTTTGGATGAAAAGCATTTTAAATGGTTCTTTGTTGCCATAATTTCGCCATTGTTTGAAGCTTATTCTTATTCTCACATCATATATATATAGTACATATGAGCAAATATATATACAAATATACATAATAGCATTCCGACAGGAATAACATCGTCATAAAAATCGGAGAACATTTAGTGTCCCAAATCAAATGATCCAAAAAAGGAATTAAGACTATACAATATCATTAATTAATTGTGGTCAATAATTATAAAACATTTTTTAATTTGTCTGTTAAATGGAAGCAAGCTGCCAGACAATTCAAGGAGTTACACTCAATTGCAATTTTGCGAATATATAAAGGTAGAGAGTTCCAAATAGCAATAACATTAGATGGAAAATGCTTAGAAAGAAAAGTGGATATAATCCCTGGTGGTTCTATTTTGTATCTACGTGTTGCTCTTTAATTCCAGGCTTTCAGAATCTACATTTGAATAAAAGAAGATGGATGATGAACATTTTGAAGAGCACCAGTTAATTCAATGATCAAACCGATTTTACGGATCATATCCAAAGTTGGTAGATTTAATTGACGGCATAACGCTGTTATTGAACGAATCGAGATGCGTTAAATGCTGTTCTTTTTAAAGCATTGTAAGCTACTTTAATTCTCGATAAATTATTGGGGGATATATTTGCCCAAATGACTACAGTGTAGTATAGAAACGGAAAATTTTTTGTCAGTATGACTACTCTAAGTTCCTGCATAGACAGGATGGTACGCAATCTTTTAATTAGATAATTGCGGCTTTTGAGTCCTGACATTAATTTTTCACATTTTTCACATCTCTCAGGACGACCAAACCTGGCGTGGGCCGTATGTTCCTTGAACTTGATTTTTATGTTGCGGCACGTGGCTCCTCGATAGGTCTTGGGACACTGGCTGCAACCTATCGCATAAATTCCGGCCTGCGATAATGGTGGCGTTTTGTCCTTAGGGTTTCCGAGAAGGTTCTTCAAAGTATTGGGATTTTTGTATGCTATGGACGGTTATGCTTCCTTAAAGATTGCCTGTAAGTTGACATTGAGTCCACTATTATAGGAAATGGGCAATCTGAATTTGGCATCCTCGTTGCTGCTGAGTTTTGTGGAATCTCTAACTAACTTCACAAAACTTCTTCTCCTGACCAGATCTTTAACCAATTCATAACCGTAGCCATTGACGACTGCTATATTTTGGATGCTTGCGATTTCGGCGTCAAACCTACCCTTAGACAAGGGGATATTTAACGCTCGATCCACTAGAAAGATAGGTATATTGCTGAACAATGACTCAGGTCCCCTCGGCGATTCTATTTTGTTAAAATTGCTTAAGATTTCTTAATTTGTTTGGTTGTTTCCTTGTACTTTTTTAATTTAATTTTCTTACTGTATTTTGTTGTTAAATAGAAGTTTTTAGATTGTATAGTTTAGAATTTTTATTGTGTGCATTTGGATTTTGTAAACCTTTTTCTATTGTATAACTTTTGCCAGTTGTTTGAATCTGTACTGTATACTTTGGTAATATTGTTTGGTATAATTTTTGGATTTTGTATAACCTTTTTCTATTGTATAACTCTTGCCAGTTGTCTGGAATCTGTATCTCTCCTAGGTCCGCGCTTTTCATTTATTTTGTACGAGGTGTCGATTGACTCTCCCATTGGATGTTCGACGCGTTCGTTGATTGGTCCTTTGGAGAGACTCAACGGCCCCTCTTTTTCTTATAAATAGCTTGCTTTGTTGATTTCCCCATTTGGCGTTGAATAATGATCTCAAAGAGATCAAAATACGTATTCGCCCATTAAAACGTTCGTCTTTTTTGCATCATGCTTTTTAGTAGCAGTGTTGCCAAGTTAGGGATTTTATCCCTAGATGTAGGTAAATCTGTGCGACTTTAGGGAAATTTATTTGTATCTAGGGATCTAGGGAAAAATCTAGAGAAAATTTTTTTTGAATAAACATCTTTACATGTGCGTGAAACGCTATGAAAATTTTCAACAAACACATTACAACAGCTCTTCCGATGTAAAGACCAATAGAAGACCAGAGGCGTGGTTACGTCATATCATTGTTTCTGCTCCTACGTTATTATTGTAACGGATACAGTAGCCAATCCGGTTTCGAGATTTGGCGCTGGCCTCCCATTGGTGCTTTATATGTATGCTTTGGGTTATATAAGACCAACCTCTCCTCCACGAATGTAAGAGACTCTTGTGAAACAGAGAGTGTGAATCCTCAGCCTATGGAAATTATCCCCTCCGGCTTAGGGAGTAATGATAACGATGGCAAAGACCCGATTAGTACAAATCGCAAACGGCTATACAATGATACGGATAAATGGATACCTGCAAAATCTAAAAAGGCTAAAAAAGGGTTGAAAATTGACAACATTAAGGATGTTGTTGATTTAAATGATACAATCGCTGTTGCTTTTCGAGAAAGCAAGTCCGAACAGCGAAAAAATGTTGAAAAGCCAAATACTAAGAGCAGCTCCTATATTCCGCCAATCATAATACGTACTCACGGTCAGCCAATCAAGCAAATCCTGGGCGAGATTCAAAAGCATGTGGCGATTAACCTAATTACTGTACACACAGGCAGAGCAGAGACGATCAAAATAAGGTGTCATGATGAGGAAACTCATAGTAAATTGGTGTCTGGCATTAAGGCTGATAACGTGCTAAAGATTCAGCATCATCAACTGAAATCGGAAAAAGTCCTCAAATACGTTATACGAAATGTAGACGTGACCTATGACCTTAACGATTTTAATGAAGACCTGAAAAAGGCCAACTACTTCCCTGAGAAAGTGATTAGGCTTAAAAAAGCCAAAGGATCAATTGATATGCCCATGATTCTGGTTCTGTTATCAAACACTGAACACAATAAGACACTTAAAAATGTGACCCGCATAGGGCCTTTAGCTGTCAGTGTTGAAATGTTTCGAGGTAATAAGAAACCTTTACAATGCTATAATTGTTTGCGATTTGGCCATGTATCTATGGGTTGCACGGAATCCCCCCGTTGTAACAAATGCGCTAAAGATCATCAGTCAAAAGACTGCCCAAATGTAAAAGGACAAGATCCCCCAAAATGTATTCGATGTAATGGACAACACACCTCCAGTTACACGAAATGTCCTAAATATCCGCAAGTCAGGAGAGTGCAAAGTGCTAAAGTGTCCCCGGAGATTTCCTATGCCTCAATGGTCTCCAAACAAGATAAGAGCATTAACGTGAATGATTTTCAAGAAATGTATAAACAAATTGGCAGTGTATGCAATTTGTTAAACGAACTGGGCAAGAAAATGCCACTGATGAGTGGAATACTTACGAATAAACACTGACAGTATGGCTGATCGATGTTATTCTATTACAAATCGAGATAAACTTCGTTGCGTAATATGGAACGCCAGGGGGGTCCCCCGGAGGCGTATTGAGTTTTACAACTTCCTAACCCAATGGGATATAGACATAGCATTTCTATGTGAGACACACTTAAGGCCAGACCGCGACTTCAGGCTACCTGGTTACTGTGTCTATCGTAAAGACAGAATTCTTCCCACTACAGTAAAGTCCCCGTCAGGTGGATCAGCAATTATTATTAAGAAAGGCATTCATCATCGGGAGGAACCAACCCGAGACTATATGGGAATGGAAGCTGCCTCTGCTATCATTACTGATGCCACACTGGGAGAAGTGAAACTAGTGGCTCTATATAATGCGCCCAAGCATAAATTCGATGCCAATGAGCTTGACGAGCTGTTTTCCGGGAATATTCCCGTTATTATGGCGGGAGACCTGAACGCTAAGCACTCGCACTGGAATTCAAGATGCCATAACCAAAACGGTGTCCTTTTGTATGGCTACGTGCAAAAGCAATCTGATATTATTGCAGTAGGCCCTGTGGATGATACATATTATTGTGATCATTCTCCTTCAAGCGATGTACTTGATATTGTGTTGTTGAAGGGCTTCTACAAATCATTCAGTATCTATACTGTCAGTGATCTATCCTCAGACCATAAACCAGTTGCACTAAATTTTGATAACGTAAACATTGACCTCAAAGAAGAACTGAGGCTCAAACAAGACTGGAAATTCTTTAGAGAAATTCTCAAAAAAGATGACGACCCACTAAATAACGTACATAGTACGAGCGACATAGATACCAATGTGAAAACGCTTACTGAACGTATAAATGCAGCTATTGACTCTAGTGCTTCGCCCTTAGAGTCGAAGCGAGCTGATCACCTTGATCTCACCCCAGAAATCAAACAATTAATTGAGCAAAGGAATAAGGTTAGAAGGCAGTGGTACCGAACTCGTGATTCATGGCTTAAGACCAAGTATAATAGGCTCACAAGAAGAGTTCACGAGGAGGTAAAAGCACTTCGTAATGCCAGATGGAATGATAAAGTTAAGAGTCTGTCGACCCACGATAACTCTATGTGGTGCATGGTTCGAGCCTTGCAAAACAAGAAAGCCATAAATATCCCACCTCTGTTAGCCCAAAATGGTAAATTCATCACGAATGATGATGATAAAGCGCAGCTTATTGCAAGCTCACTTTCAGAACAGTTTGTCACGCCTACTGATGGTCGGCAAATAGGACTTGATATGTCCGAGAAAGTAAAATCCTGCATAACTGGCTTCTATAGTATTCACGGCAATGAATTCCCAAAACATAGCATTGATGTAAATGAAGTCCTAAGCATCATTAAAAATTTAAAAACGAGAAAAGCTCCAGGTAAAGACTCTATTAAGAACACTGCTTTGAAAAATTTACCTCCAAATACAATTCAAGATATTGCAAAAGTGATTAACGACTGCTGGAAGAACACTTACTTCCCGGATGCTTGGAAGCAATCAGTTGTCTTAAGCATTCCTAAGCCAGGACAAAATCCTGCAAATCCTGTTAGCTACAGGCCCATCAGCTTGTTACCATCAATTTCCAAAATCCTGGAAAAAACAATTCTCAAGAGATTCATTGAGCACTGTGATGCCAACGATCTCATCCGCGATGAACAATTTGGCTTTCGCTCAAACCATTCCTGCCAACTCCAAACATGGAGGCTCGCAGCGGATATCAATGAGCCCCTTAATCTCTCTATGTACTGTGGGGTCGTTTTTCTCGATGTACACAAAGCCTTCGACCAAGTCTGGCACGATGGTCTTATTTTTAAAATGATTATGGATGGATTTCCTCAAGACATAATTACTCTGATACACTCGTTTCTCTCCAACCGGTTCTTTCAGGCCAGAGTTGGAGATAGTCTATCTCCTATGTATGAAGTAAAAGCTGGTGTCCCACAGGGTTCAATCCTGGGGCCAGTATTATTCAATTATTTTATGCGAGACTTCCCAAGTCCTTCTAAATGTAAGCTCTTTTTTTACGCAGATGACGCTGCTATACTGACCTGTGCTCGTCAACCAGCCGTAGTAGTCTCGCGGCTGTAGAAGGCTCTAAAGGAGTGTGAAAGCTGGTTTAGCAAGTGGAGGCTAAAATTGAATGTAGACAAATGCAAGGCGATGTTTGTCTCCAAGAAGAGAAAGAGATCATTAGATTCTCTAACACTATATGGCAAAAAATTGGACTGGGTTGAAACTTATAAATATCTTGGTGTTGTTATTGACTCTAAACTTACCTGGACTCCCCACGCAACTTATGCGTTGAATAAGGCCAGGAGAGCCAAGTTTAACTTGATTGCTCTGCTGGGCCGGAATAGTGCTCTAAACATTGATAATAAACTCCTACTCTATAAGGTCATTGTTCGGACTATCTTGACCTATGGTATGCCCGTCTGGGCCACAATATGTAAAACTAGATGGAAAGAACTGCAAACGTTCCAAAACGTTACCCTTAGGACTATTGCGCAAAAAGATCGGAGAATTGTTCGCAATTCCTCCATTTATAATGACTTCAACATGACTCATATTGGCAAATACGTTCAAGGGCTCATGGAATCCATGCTGCCCAATATAGAAAATCATAGCAACGAGCTAGTCTCGGGCATTTTAAAGCATCCTATGCATAGAAAGAGATATCGTGATCCAAGGCATATACTTGATATTAATTTTGAAGACATTGATAATGTCTTATTTCCAGATTACTGGACTTCATAGGTCGTGTTTTATCTAATACTAGTGGTCTGCTTCTAGTCTAGACAGTCGTCAATCAAATTTTCCTCCACCAAGAGGAGGCAATTTTCTTTAATACTTTGGATGACCCTTGTGGGTACATCAGGCTTCTTTTCTAGCTCATTGTATTTCCCTTGGAATATGATTATGAAGGGTGAGATTATGGAAGCTTTGCTTCAAGTTCCACTTGAATACCGATACACTACACTGTTCGATTGTCGATTGTCGATTGTCCACGAATGTACACTTCACTGTTCGATTGCCCACGTGGTGGGAGCTGGGCAACGCGCTTAGCGGCTAACGAGGCTCTGGCAAACATCTCCTCGCAGAGGGTAGGCTGGGACCCATAGAGGGCACTCCCCTCACCAGTCTATACCATTAATGGCTGATCACTAGTATGGTGAATCATACTTTATGATTTTCAGAACACAAAAGAAATTAAACCGGATAGATGAACATGGAACGACTTTTGGAACGGCAAAAGGTTTTCGACGAGAGAGAAGGAGGAGGTGTGAATGGAGAATGGGTGTGTGGAATGTGAGAGGGCGTGTCAAAGAGTGTGAATGAGAACTGGTGGATGAAATGAGGAAGTATAGACTGGATGTCTTGTGCGTGAGTGAGACGTTTAGAAAGGGCTGTCGGTTTGATAGTGTGAGGGATGATATTGTAGGACTGTGGTCTGGGGTGGAGGAGTGTGAACGGACAAGAGCTGGTGTAGGTGTGCTGCTGAATGAAAGGACAAAGAAGTGTATGACGGAGTACAAGTGCGTGAATGAAAGAGTATTGTGGATGAGAATGAAACTTCGGATACATAAAATCCTTATGGTTGTAGTGTATGCGCCTGTGGATGCAGCGAGTGAAACTGAGAAAGAAAAGTTCTGGCATGTCGTGAATGAGGTTTTGAATGAAAGCTGTGATAATGAGCGCGTGATTCTGGCGGGTGACTTGAATGGATGGGTTGGTGTGGAGAGAAATGGGGTAGAAGATCTGGTAGGAAAATATGGAGATCCGCGTGTGAATGGCAGTGGCGAGCGGCTGTTGGAGGTTTGTGCGGAGAGAGGAATGTTTGTCTCAAACACCTTCTTTAAGCACAAAGATATCCATATGTATACTTGGGAGAATCAGGCACGAGATCAGAGGAGTATGATTGATTTGATTGTTTGTGACAACAGGCTGCGTGGTAAAATTATGGACACGAGAGTGATGAGGGGTGCAGAGATTGGGACTGACCATTTTCTGGTTGTGTCAATAATGAATCTACTGGGTGGCTGGAGGACAGTAAGAAAGGTGAAAACTTACGAAAACGAATAAAAGTGGAGGATCTGCGCTTGAAGAGAAGCATGTATGAGAGTCTTGTATCTGAACGTCTGGGTCAAATAAATGGCAGTATGGATAATGTGGAGGATATGTGGAAGCATATAAAGGATTGTCTGGTGAGTTCTGCGAAAGTGGTGTGTGATGAAGTCAGTTTGGGTCGGATGAAAGGCGATGCATGGTGGAATAAGGATGTTGCAGACATGGTGGCAAAGAAGAAAAAGGCATATCTGGGAATGTTGAATGGCAGTGTTGGTGCGGATAAATACAAGAGCTGTAAGAGAGTGTGCACAAGTGATTAGAGAGAGTAAGGAGAGAGTGGCGAGAGAAAGAGATGAGAAACTGCAGAATGACTTTGAAGGGAACAAGAGAATGTTTTGGAAGTATGTTAGAGATATGAGAGGAGGTCAGAAGGGGAATATCTGTAGTGTGAAGGACAAGAATGGTAAAATGCTGTGGAATGAATCCGATGTAGTTGGTAGGTGGCAGGAATATTTTTCCGAGCTCTTTATACCTGTGGGAGTTACTGATGGAAGTGACTGGAATGAAAGTAGAGCGGAGAAGAGAGTGGAGAGTGAGTCGGAAGAAGACGGAATCAGTATGAAAGAAGTTCTGAATGCAGTTAGCGCTCTGAAGTGTGGTAAAAGCCCTGGTGTAGATGGTGTGACCGCGGAGATGTTAAAGTTTGGTGGAAAGCAAGTTGTAGAATGGTTATGGAAGCTTTGTGAGTTTTGCATGATCAATGGTGTGGTTCCCGAAGATTGGACTAAGGCTATGATTGTTCCCATATATAAGGGTAAGGGTGATAGAAGTGATTGCAAGAATTATAGAGGAATAAATTTGTTGAGTGTAGCGGGGAAGGTTTATGGGAAAGTTGTGATTGATAGAGTGAAGAGCGTGACTGATGAGAAAGTGTGGCTTCAAGAGTGGAAGAGGATGCATGGATCAAATTTTTTCGCTGAGAGTAATCGTAAAGAAATATCTCCGTGTAAGGAAGAAAGTGTTTTGTGCGTTTGTTGATTTGGAGAAAGCGTACGAACGACTGAAAAGGAACGCCCTTTGGAGAGTGCTGAGAGATTATGGTGTGAGTGAACGACTACTTGGGGCAGTGAAGACAATGTATGTGAACAGCTCTGCTAGTGTGAGGACAAACTTGCGATTGAGGAAGGTGTGAGACAAGGGTGTGTGATGTCCCCGTGTTTATTTAATATTTTCATGGATGCATGTGTTAGGGCAGCCGAGATTAATGACTTGGACGATGAGAGAGTGTGCTGTTTATTGTATGCTGATGATGCTGTTATACTGTCGGAGAGTGAAGAGGATCTTAGGACACTAGTGGTAAAAATGAACCAGATGTGCAATGGGCAATATATGCGAATAAATGTGGAGAAGACGAAAGTACTTGTTTTTGAGCGGGGAGAGGAACAAACGCGATGTATGAGTGACCTGAACAGGGTGAACTTGGAGCAAGTGAACGAGTTAGTGTACTTGGGGAGCATGTTTGAGAGGGACGGGAGCATTGGTGGTGAGATATTAAGGAGAGTGAATGCTGGTTTGAAGGTCGTAGGCGCATTTGGAAAGTATGCTAGGAATGAGCGTTTATCGAAGAATGCCAAAATTTCTGTTTATCAGAGCGTGCTGGTACCAACTCTGATTTATGGGAGTGAAACCTGGGTGTGGAATGAGAATCATAAAAAGCGACTGTGTGCAGTTGAAATGATGTATCTGAGAGGTGTAGCTGGAGTTACGAGAATTGACTGTATTCCAACTGTTGTAGTGAGAGACGATTGTCAAAACCTGGCAGATTTTGGTAAATATATTATATGGTAGTACGGAACCCTCGATGCGCGAGTCCGATTCGCACTTACCCAATTTATTTTATATGCAGGTGAACAGTAGACAATATTGTTGCAGAATAAAAGTTTTAAAAACCATTGATGCTCCATTTTCATTTCTTTACCCTTCAACCTGTACGGTTGAAACCCGTCATGCGACGAGTGGAATTCTTGTGCAACACTAAAACTCGTTTTCATCGCTTTCCAAAGATAATAAACGGTGGGATCCCTAAACACAGTTTCTATTTTTGAACACTATAGCGGCGCTACTTGTAAGTTGCGGTGTCTATATTCTTGGTCCGTACGTAGTGTTTGTGAATTGCGTGTTGATACCAATGTTGATACCTATTTTACACACACTTTGCCTTGCATTTTTGGTCCTGAGATACCGCTTACTAATATGCCCTGCTATCATCCTGAATATCGATTTATTATCGATAATTATTATTTTTTCGAAATCTGAGGTATACAGTGACCTATCTCATGCTTTGAAGATCAAGTGTGCAAAATTTCATCAAGATCGGAATAAAACTGTAGGTTTGTATAAAAAACAGACAGACACACACACAGACACACACAGACACACACACACACACACACAAACACATACTCACCCACAAACACTCTTCGTTATACAGGGTGAATCAAAATTCTGTTACCCCTTACCATCTTGGATACCAATGTAGTTATGCAAATTCCAATACAGGGGATGAATAGGAACTTGAGGGTGCTCTATCTGATGGTGCACCTTTCATCATCTCAAATATGCAAATTAGAACCATCCAAATTTTATCTCGAAAGCCGTAACAGATACAATTTGTTCAACAGCAAATTGCAAACAAAACAAAAAGTGTTCACCAAAATCCGATGAGCGGATCACCCACAATCCTCATTGCAAACTCTGCAATATTAAAACCTTGATTCCGGTCAAGATTGAGGCCAAAGATCCTAGGTTCAAGTCTCGGAAGTAACCACCAAGTGTTTTTTTCTTCTGAATACCATTTGACAAGCATGCAAATTATTTCATGCACCATCTTCATCTTGTTCTGGAAAGTTCCACAATTTACCATAAAGTTACCAGTTTCCTGTGCAGTTGGTATTAAAAGGCATGTTGAAGCTGAGAAAAAATCAGATCAAAGCGAGATGGCACATTACACTAACCAGCAAATGAACGACATGGTCCTCTGCTTTGGTGAGGCGAGGCAAAATTATCATGCAACAATCAGGCATCGTTGAAATGGTGCATGAAATAATTTGCTATGGTGCTGTGGTGCTATGGTGCTATGGTGGAATTGTGCAAGTGGACATCACATTGAACACTATCTGGATAGATGAAAAGATTTGCTTTGTATCAATGACTGTTTGTAAGTAACAAACAGTAGAAGAGCCAACTGTACTGTTGCAGCGCTTGCAATGAGGATTGTGGGTGATCCGCTCATCGGATTTTGGTGAACTTTTTTTTTGTTTTGCTTGGAATTTGCTGTTGAACAAATGTGCAATTGGAATTTTTGTGAATCTCTTACGGTTTTTGAGATAGAATATGGATATGTCCTAATTTGCGTATTTGAGATGATGAAAGGTGCTCCACCAGTTAGAGCACCCTCAAGTTCCTATTCATTCCCCTTATTGGAATTTGTAGCTACATTGGTATCTAAGATAGGAAGGGGTTAGCAGACCTTTGACTCACCCTGTATATATAGATTTAATACTTCAACAATAAACAAAAAAAGAACATTTTTAAAATTTCACAAAATGACAAGTTTAATTTAAATTCATAAATTCACAAAAGTAAATGACACATAATAGAAAAACAACAATAAATAATTTATTTATTTATTTATTTATTTTGAGGAAAATTTTTTTTAAATTTTATAACTATTTTCAGGAATCCTTGCATAATTTTGAGAAATTGATACTGCTTTGTCAGATGATTTTCGGTGATAATCATGAAAATTCGGCTATGCTTACTTCCGAAACACGTCATTTCGGCCGCATATGTGCGCTTCAGATCTTAGAAGAGTGGATTTTCTCCTTTTGACAACACGCGAATGTGAAAATATGGTTAGTTGGCTCTTCTCCTCTTCAGTTCTTTTTAAATGGGCAGCTTCGCTGAAACTACTTTTCACTAAAGTGAAGATATAACGAGAATATATTTACTCAAATGTCTTTATCCCCCATACAATTTCAAAACGAGTAGAGATACAACAAATTTGTTGCAGGGCAACACATATCGCGGGCCCGATGTTATAGTGTTCTAACTCTGCTTTTTGAAGTTTTGAGAAAAAGCGAGATGAAATTTTGATATACCAAAGTTTTCATACTAATGCTAAATAGTTTCATAAACGTGAAGTTAACATGATGTTGGTAAGATTACAGAAGTTATAAAATATTTTTAATATATATACAGGGTCTTTATAACTAAAGTTCC
Organism: Rhysida immarginata; assembly: GCA_023313115.1. NCBI lineage: Eukaryota > Metazoa > Arthropoda > Chilopoda > Scolopendromorpha > Scolopendridae > Rhysida > Rhysida immarginata. Next base: position 12,360 of record JAHWFO010039273.1, on the reverse strand, counting down.
ATTTTGACATGGCCATATAAAAAAACTACTGGACCAAAAGCTACTTGGTATATTATACCAAAAAAAAAAATAGTTCGAAAGGTCACTACCAGCATGGAATGGCGCTCTATGCAATATTCGTATACAGTTGAGAACGCAGTAATCCGGTCTAACCTGTTTCAGTAAATGGTGGAGGCCACATTCAACATGTAACTAATTTTAGTAACGATTAAAGACTTGTTAACCTGTGTCTTCGTGTAACGAATATTGCATAGAGCGCCATTCCATGCTGGTAGTGACCTTTTGAACTAATTTTTTTTGGTGGGTATGAACTTCCCATGCCCTCTTGTATAATACAGGCTGTAAGTCGCGCACCAAAGAATTACGTGAAATGTGATGTGATACAATGTAAACTCAGCAAATGGCGAGCATTTTGAGCATTTGTGATTGTACCAGCAACGTGTTTTTTAGTTCATTAGTTAAGCTTGGTTTTAATATAATAACGTTTATTATTATCAGAATTGATTTAAATGCTTTGGTGCGCGACTTACGGCCCACCCTGTATTACCCAGTATTATAGCTTTTGGTCCAGTTATTTTTTTTTATGGCCATGTCAAAATGGAACTTTAATTACAAAGACCCTGTATATATAATAGTTTCGTCGATACAGGCGCTTCCGGTTTGGAGTTAGAACACTGTGGTTTTCAAATCTCCTTATTTTTTATGGAATTAAATGCTCCGGAGATTATGCTATGTAAACTGCATGTTTTAGAAACGATAAAGTTCTATTGAACGGTGTTAAATTTTGACAACCTATATCACTCATTCTAAATTACCTGTTGGCTTTGCAGTGAAACCAAAAACAACGGAACAGTTGTATAAGTAATGTACTGTAATAGTTATTCTTCTTAATATTTTAATTACTAATTTAAGGGTCATTCATTTTCAACAATGTTTCTAACAGAGGAAATTCAATAATATTGTCATCCAAAATACAGAAAAATAATGACATGGGCATAGGCTATGACTCTTAGCGACAGCTAAGATTACAAAATATTAAAATGTTTAAGAGTATCAAGGTTCAGTGGTAAACACTTCGACAAAATAAATAATAATGATTATAAGCACAGGTAATGATTTTTCAATTGAAAAATGGAAGGAAAAATTCTGCGACCCGGATTCGAACCAGGATAGCCCAATTGGTAGAGGCGTCGGCCATGATAGTCGAGGTTCCTGGTTCGAATCCGGGTCGCAGAATTTTTCCTTCTATTTTTCAATTGAAAAATCATTAACTTTGACAAAAATTGGCTGATTCTCATCCTCTTCATTTCCTACCCAATTTCAGTACTCATTTCTATATTGATGTAAAACCCAAATATAATACGAGGGTTGTTCAAGAAGTTTTGCCTCCTGGTCCGTAACTTTTTTTATTTGTTAACCGATTTTCAAAATTGTTTTTGTATCTGATACTTACATTTGTCTTCTATGTAATGCATATTCACTTTCCATGTATGGCGCCAAAGCGTCTCTAGTCGGGTGAACCTGTCGGAGAGGTATTCCGGGGTTGTTGTCGACACCAGGCTTGAATGCAATTTTGGACCCTCTTCTGCAGTACGATAACGACCACCCGCACGCGATCGTTACACACAAGAGGCGTTGCAGCACCTACAGTTCAAAGATGAAAAATTGCAGTTCAAAAATGAAAGACTTTGCACCTTGTTAATTTAACCACTTCCCAAAGAAGAAAGAGTACCTTAAGTAATCCTAAAGCAATCTAAAGCAGGGATTCCATGTACGTACATCCTATCTTATAGAGGAAACCATTTAGCATTGAAAGTAGGTCATCAATTCATTACTACGAATTGTCCAATTACCACAAGAAACAATTCGTGTTTTGGAAAAAAAAACCTCCTTTTTTTCCTCTGTTGCCAGTGATTTGAACAAAAAATGCATAGTTAAAAAATATATGGAAGTAAAAGCACATATATGTTCGGAATAAATAATTTTCTGTATTCTTTTATGTATACTATTAACCAAACTTTTAGCACCAAAATGGCGATAGCATTAGGAGTACTGGCAACGCCTCCTAAAGATAAGGCCTGAGCGCGAAAACGTCATACATTGTTACATCATTGTCACAAAGGATTGTGACGGTGTCGGGCTCCAGTATTTTTAGCAGGATTAATAAGCTAAGAAATAATGCTGGAGTTCGGCTATCGCCAATTAATGTTAATTAAATTATTTAAAAATTCATTTTGTAAGCTAACGTTATGGGACGCCATATTAGTTAATAGTAATTGGCGTCGCGTTAAGCTGAATTTAACGTACACAGCTCCCCGCTCAACACTCATTAAGTGGGTTAGAAAATTAAAGCTTCGTTTTTTTTCTGGACATTACTTGCGCGTAGATTGTAATATGCTGCAAATGTAAATTGATTTAACTTTATCCAGCAAGGGGTTTTTAAATAAGGGAGTGTGTTCGAATAGTTTTTTATCTTAATTAGAGATTTGGTTGGAGGGCTATTCTATTAAAGATTATTAGTGATAAACATTATTTTAAATTTTTAGTGAAGCTTTTGCAAAGTAATTGTTATTATCACTAATGGCTGCTTCAATTAATTTTGCAGCTTCCCTTGCCCGTCGGATTAAGATGTTCAACGCCTATGCGTAACCGCTATGTGCAATGCGGCCAGCAAGTAAAGGCATCGAACTCCTTCAAGGCTTCATTCTTACGGAGTTAGTTATTCGCATCTTACAAGCAAACCAAATTGTGTTTTCTTTGAATAATGAACTTTGTTCATGATTATGTCACCCTAAAGACTATGGGCCTTAGATGTGTGTTAAATATTTGCTACTGAATTTAAAGTCACTTGGCATGATTATGTAATTTGTTGGAAAGTGTTTCCCTTTCCTAATGTTCCTTAATATTAGGGGTTTTTCCTCGTGTTAGAGGAATACTCCTTGTAGCCATTTTTTGATATAATAGTTGAGTTTCCTTTTAATCCTAGCTCAGGTTAATACCGGTTTATAAGTCTGTATTAAGGTTTTCTTTAATGGTTATTAAAATTCAAATAAAATGTATGCTCCTGGTATCTCGTTTTACACTCACACCTTCCACTGCGCATGTTCGTGACAATCATCATTCGAAGATACGTTTAATCGCATTTCTACCAATAATAAGCCCTGAAAAGCGATTAAACGTATCTTCGGATGATGATGTAACAATGTCTGATGTTTTCGCGCTCAGGCCTTATATTTAGGAGGCGTTGGTACTGGTGTCCAGACCTTTGTTTATTGACCTTGAATTAAAGGAGATGCATCAGCGATCCTAGCAGCGCTCAAGCGCACTCCCTTATTAACAGAAATTAATTTCTAGGGCCCAGAATCTAGGCTTTTGAGAGAATTAGTTCCAGTTTCGGATTTTTTCCTTCATTATAAGTTAACTCTAAACCGGATAAAACATATCCAAGCTTTATGTGTATAAATAATATGATTACTCTTTCTAACGAATGAAAAACTGAGCGTGTACGTTAAACTTTTAAAGTCACTTATTATAGATTCTTTAATTAAATAATTGAAATTGGGAATTTAAATGGAAAGCCCAGCTTTCCTATCGTTGGATAGGCTATAGAGCAATGTTTTATGCATGTACATTCTCAAATTTTAAAATGGGGTTGGGGGGGGGGGGGTTATAACTAAAGTTTTCTCTTCTTGGAATAAAAATTCATATAACATAAACAAATTAATATAAAAATCATTCATCGTTAATGAGCTCTTTTTACTGAGCAACAAACAAGTGCTTATAGCGACATAATTGATAAAGTTACATTTTTTCTTTTACTGATTATACATATCATATAAATCAAACAATTCATTCGCTTGGATAGCGTTAGTTATGAGGAGCCCATTGGCTTATTTAGATCTTTGATAATACTGAAAAGGAAGACATTAAAAAATGAGCACGTATAAGTGAAACTTTTCCCCATTAAATGCAACGAAACATTTCTTTCCGTTTTCATTTAAATGTTTCCTGATTTCGTGCGATGATGCATAGAATATGATTTGAGTTTGGCTCTTAATTACATAAATTAATTACATAAAGAAATACGTGGAAAGGTGGAATCTCTTCGCAAAAATTTTTAACGACGGATAAAAAAATATTGCCACTGATAACAAGAAATCATTTAATTGTTTCGTCCAAGTTTATCGCAATTAATGGAAAATTACGATTTCAAACCATTTTCACATTCGACGTCTTATCGATCGCACTTTCCGTCTGCGATCATGAAGTTAAAAGGGATATCCATTTAATGAAGGGGCATTTGGTCTGAGGTTGCTACGTTCCAAGGAAATAGAGTTGAAAGAAGGAAAACTACGCTAGAAAAGAGAGTAATCAGATGTTAGAAAATGGTTTCGTTGCTTGTCACTTGTCTCTAGAGTAGAGAATATATTAAAAACACGAATACATCATTTCAATGACATTTCTAGATTAGATAACAGAAAGCATTATCGAGAAAACAATTTACAGATTATGCAAATAATGGGAATCGAAACATTATTAGTAGCATTTACTGAATACTTGTTTTTTTTAAAAGAGCACTATAATCAAATTTGTATTATTGAATAAAACTTTAAATTTTACCAAATTAAAATTTTTAACCATTGATTGTCATGAGTTTTCAAAAATTTTAAACGATTGCTCGATCTTGCAATATTAATATAATAATAAAACAGCAAAAACATTATTAGCAGCATGCAGAATATCACCAACATCTCAGATTTATCAGAAACTTTTCCAAAACATTCTTAAATGCATACTTTCTTTATAAAATCTTTTTAATTCCTTTCCGAAAATATTTTACGAAACTGACTGCATAATATTCGCCGCCACCATGCGTGAATTTCTTAAGTTATTTGTGGCCATGGGGTTAGGAGTTGAATGAAAAGAAAATGGATGTTCTTATTAAATACGGTTTTCAGTGTGCTAAGTTTAATTTCACAGGACCCGAAATACTTCTTTCTTTTAATCGCTTTGTCCATAGCTGTCTTTGCTGACGAAAGTGTTTTCAGATGTAAATGAATAATATTTTGTTCCGTTTTAGTGTCTGTAATAGGAATTTGAACAACGTACTATGCAGCATATCATACCGGGCATATTTGAGTCAGCAAATTTCTACACAAGATAAAGTCGTTCAAATCGAGATAAATTGCGAGCGCCCATAGAAGAGAAGAAAAACGTGGCCACAGATAGTTTACTGATATTACCGCTTGGTGGTGCTTCGATCGAACCTGCAAGAGGCGAATAGTGGTATAATACGAGGGGAGTTCAATAAGTAATGCAACACATTTTTTTTCTCAGCCAATTTCGGTTGAAAAAACTGGACATTTCTTGTGGAACATTTTCAAACATTTCCGCTTCGTCTCGTCTAGTTTCATTGACGTCCGATAGGTGACAGTGCTATAGTGAGCTGTTAAAATGGCGTCTACAATGGAGGTGCGTTCCAAACAACGGGCAGTGATTGAGTTTCTTTTGGCGGAAAACCAGGGCATCTTAGATATTCATAGGCGCTTGCAGAATGTCTATGGTGATCTGGCAGTGGACAAAAGCACGGTGAGTCTTTGGGCAAAGCGTGTGTCATCATCGCCGCAAGGTCAGGCAAAACTCTCTGATCTCCCGCGAGCTGGACGGCCGTGCACAGCTCTGACTCCTGCAATGTCGGAACATGCGAACACTCTCATTCGAAGAACCGTCGGATTTTCATCTGTTTGGCCCAATGAAGAACGCAATCCGTGGGACGCACTACGCGGATGATGAAGAAGTTATTGATGCAGCACGACGTTGGCTCCGACATTGGTACCGTGCAGGCATGCAGGCCCTCACTTCAAGGTGGCGTAAAGCCGTAGCATTGAATGGAGATTACGTTGAAAAATAGTGTTGTGTAGCTAAAAGATTGGGGAATAACATGGTGTATTTGAATGCTGAATAAAACAATCCCCTTTTTCAGAAAAAAATGTGTTGCATTACTTTTGAACTCCTCTCGTATAATAAAGTACATACAGGTGGTGGACAGAATAATAGGAACACCTTTCAATTTAGACGTTTTATCGAATATCTAGAAAAATACTTGACGAATAATCCTGAAAGATTAGAAGTGTAAAGAGCATGTTGATATGAAGGCATATTGACCTCATATTGAGTTCATATCAGCTTCAGGATAAGAAGATGATACCGGTGTCCGGTCCAAAAATAAAAATTTGGAGAAATCCCTTTATCGTTTTGTTTAATTTTGAGAGCAACTGAAATTCACTCATTCTATCGGCGATATCTTTCTAAATTTTCACAATATTTGCTTGGGCTTTTTATAAAAATAGCTCTACAAATTTGGCTAATGAATTATGCATTTGGTAACGCTTGCGCATGCGGAGATAAACATTAATTAGTAAAGATGCTCATATTTCATCAATTATTAATGTTTTTATATTCTGATCGCAGGGTGTTGTCTCTATTGTAGTTTGTCAAGTTTCCTGAAAATGACATTGGATTGGGTTGAAAGTCCTGCATGTTATAAACAAAAACTTTTAAAAAATTCTATTTTTTGAGAGAAACCTTTATATCTCCATGAATATACGTGCTATTCTCATATAAATGACAGATGAGTAAAAGAAACCTCCTGATCACATGCTACAGCTACAACGCATTTCAAACATTATTTTTTACAAGGTGATCCAAACGTTATTTTTTGTGTTCAATTTGTTACTGGTCCCCTATTTGCTTTTGGGACATTCTTTCGCTGAAATATATCAGGTTGTCCGGAAAATTTCTTCCGGATTCTTGACGCGTGCGCAAACAATTCTGTATCTCGAGTGTTAACATTTTTCGATAATTTTTTCTTTGTTAGAACCGAACACACGTCAACTATCAATTGCAAACAATTCATTAGTATCACTCTTCATCTTCAAGAGCCTGAAATGGACTTATCACGCAAACGACTTCGACCTATCATTTTCTACGAATGTTCTGGAGATGTACAGCCGCCCAATGTCATCGATACATGTGTGAACGTTTAGGTGACAATGTCATCAGTCTTCGTACCGTGGAAGTATGGTATTGGAAATTCAGAGGCGGAGATTTTGCGATTACCCAGAAGAAGGTCTTGCTGTGTGACTGGTGGGATTGTCGGGGTATCCTGTACAAGGAGTACCTGAAGAGTGGTCAAATCATTCAACGTGATATTTACTGTGAAATGCTCAAGAAGATTCAACAATCCATCAAGACAACTTTCGCCCGCACATTAGCATCGCTACCTCCTGGACCTTGCACGAGCTCGAATGGGATATCATGGCTCACCCCCCCCCCCCCCCTATATAGCCCTGACCTAACACCCTGTGACTACTACCTTTTCTCCCACCTCCGACTCCATCTTCGGGGTGAAATTTTTAAAAGTGCAGAAGAGTGCAAAAAAGAGGTCGGTTTTGTTCGTAAGGTCCAGGAACTTAGGGTTCTTCGCGGAGGGAGAAGATCATAGATTATTATCCTCATTACTATCCTCATTAATTCAATGATTTTGTAGATATTTTTTGCTTTTGAAATAAAAATTCAAATCCGGAAGAAACTTTCCGGACAACCTGATATAATGTGTAAAATGATCTTTACACCCCTGAAGTTTCAGGATTACTCGTTAAGTATTTTTCTAGATATTTGACAAAACGTCTAAATCGAAAGGTGTTCCTATTATTCTGTCCACCCCCTGTATTTTTATTAAAAGTATAATTTCTGAAAGCGTTTATTGTATTCAATAATAACAAGCTTTAGCTGAGACAGATTTTTTTTTTAAATATTAAAGCCAGGACCTTGAATCGAATGGGAAAATTTTATCAATTTTTAATGGGTTGTAGATAACATAATTCTTTGATTTTAAACAATAGAAACATTTGAAACCACTTTCGGCAAAAATCTCAATACTATGATCAAGCACAATTTCATTAAAAACTAGCCGAAACCCGCAAAACTTGTGTTTTTTTTTTAAATTTCTTTATACGCAGGGTTACATGCAAATGGAGCATCTTTATTCTGCCTATAATTCCAAACTTTAACCCACAGTGCAGCTACTTTAGCATTTTAACCGTTTATCTTAATAGAATGACGACATAGTGAACTAATAATTCTTCAAATAACAATGTTATCAGACTTTGTAAGTAAGATATCATTCTGTCCAGCAATAGTAATTACTAAAATGGGTAAAAAATAATTTTGGCGACCCTGTACTTTATTAAATTGTGTTGGCAATAATGTATATTTTATCTTACAATAACTCTCTATCCCCTACAAAATATTGACCTTTCCTCCCGGTCCACCTATATATATTCTTAGATTGCCAAACCTTAAACGATTTTAGTAATTTTTTGGAATGGTGATTTTTTTAAGCATTTGTTAGCTAAATGATATTCAAATTTTAACCCATGTTTCGAGTTGATCATTGTATTAATATTGTTGTATAGCCTCCAACAGATATGTGATGTTTCACACGTGGTATGTTTTCCTTTGGAACGAAATATGGATATGGGATTTCAGCCGCTGAATGGGAGCCCATGTTCTTTTGAGAGTACAGCATTGCGAAACAAAATGAACGACTGCTTCAATTAGGCCCAAAAATTTAACACTAAACGTTGTTCATCTTACGTCCACTGGAAAGTTCTCAACTGTGTTAAGTGTCTCATAGCTTGTTTTTTTTTAATTTTTTAAAAATGTTATTGAGTTTCCCCTTACCGTGGGTCAGGGGTTTGGGTGCTTCAGGGATTTTGTGAGCTATGCTGGTTGTAGCACTGCTACTTTAGGGTCACCCTTACCAGAAAGGTCATGGTTGAGAAGTGAGACGAAGAGTATCCAAACAAACATATATCTCACGATGTCGACGAATGAGAGAATTCATACTGAATCCAGTGTGGCGCAGGTTAAAGTCACCCGCGTTCGGGAGTTAGGCAGAGGCTCTCGTTCGAAAAATAGTCGACAGTCTCCCGGCTGTTATCTCGGAGCAATGCCTCCGAGAAGCCCCACTAGTGCACTCGCTATGCGCTTGGGGAAACGGTCGGGGGCAGCGCATGCCTTTACCCAGGAGGAGAAACGGGTGAAGCGACAACGGGATCGGGTGCTGTCAATCGGCACTTGGAACGTATTCTCCATGACAGGAAAGGAATCAGAGTTAGTGGAGGAAGCCAAACGGTATCGACTGGATATCATAGGTATTAACTCTACGAAACGTCCGTGTTCTGGAACTGTGGACTTAGAGGGAGGGTGGAAGCTTTTCTACTCTGGTGTCGACCTTTAACATGACTGCCCAGGCGGGAGTGGTGATATTCACAAGTCCCCGGCTGGCAGATCATGTTTTAGATTGGAACCCATTAGGTGGAAGACTGTGTCTCCTGAGGCTTCAGATAGAAAAACGGTCTCTCTGTTTATTCGTTGCATATGCTCCGAATGCAGTCACAGAGTACCCACTTTTTCTAGATGAAGTTGACGCTGCTCTTAGCAGGAGAGTGAGTGCGGATTCTGTCATCCTGATGGGCGACTTCAATGCACACGTAGGGGCTGATGACCAAACGTGGAAAGGCGTGATTGGGAGGAATGGTGACCCCGATTTAAATGCGAATGGGAGGTGCTTGTTGGATCTCTGTTGCAACAATGGACTTTACATCACAAACACCTTCTTCCAGTACAGGAATGTTCTGTTGCGTACCTCTACACCCCCCCTACGGTAATAGACTTTTTTCGTCTAGTTCGTTTTATGATATTCCTTTTTTCCTGCTATCTTTATCTCTCCTCGCGGACTCTTCCAACGTCGTGTTTCTATCTCTCCATGACTCATCGATATTCCTGCTACCGGTCACCCGTTATTTACCCTTTGACTATTGCAGCTCCCATGTTTAACGGTGTAGGTAAACTGCTAACTATTGATCTTACGCTTTACTATTTTTTTTTAAAACGGAGGTTACCGTAGTCCCCCTCCACGTTTTTGTTAAAAAGGGATTACTCGACGCGTTCGGTTAGCGTCAGTTTATAGGTTAATGATATTTTTAGCCTGGAAAATTAAAAATTTTCAATTTTTCTTCGCGTCAATTCTCTTTTTCTTTCTTGGGTTTTATTTTTAATTACCGTTAAAAAGCGAGTTTCCCCATGTCTTACGACTTCGATTGGGACGTCGCTCGTCTTAGGTTATTATTCTCATAGGGAATTCCCATTGATCGCTTGAGGATTTTTTGATTACATTAATTTTTCCGACAAGGCGTTTAGTTAAGCGTTTGGAGTGCATAAGTTTACCTTAATCCGTTTATTAGAATTATTTCGTGCGTGAGCTTAATGTCTTCTCTCTTCGTCTTTTAATAATGACGCGTTTCTTAAAAATAATATCTCCCCGTGTGTTTTTTCAAGCCTCGTTATCTAAAATCATCTTTCTCTTTGTCGCGTCTTATATAATTTTTTTTTAAGAACGTTCTTTCTCAAACTTTTAATTTGAGAAACCTATTCCTCTTGCAGTACAGTTTTGTCGTGTTTTAAAGATTTAATTTCTAGGAGAAGATTTAATTTTTTTTTGGTAGGAAATACGATTTTCGTTAACTATCTTTCCTTTCTCGGAGGTTCATCGTCATCCCTATTGTTAAAAGTTTCACGTTTTTCTTTGTTTCCATTGTTCAGTCGACGTTGTATTAAACAGCTCGTTTTCTTGGAGCAAATGTATCTTTTCCTTTCCAAGAACTCGGAAGTTCTGTCACGCGGGTCGTGGTATTTAAATATTTATTTTTATAGTTCTAGTAGGTTTCCTGTTAATTAAAAATGGTATGTTTAGTCAGTATCAGCTTGATCTCTGAAGAAGCATCATCAGCCCCTCTCCCATCTCTTTGACTTTGTGAGTAATTTGTGACTTTTTGTGACCCTCCCCCCGGTGACCCCGGGGGAGGTTTCACCACCCCCCTCGAACTTTTTTGTGACTTTATTTTTTTTTATTTTTTTTTTTTTTTAATTTTTGACCATGGACCGTATGGTCATGTTAATGGCGGACGGGCCATTTTCCGTCGCCAGCTTTATGAAGGCGCTGTACGCCAAATCCGGTGTACCGCCTGTTTTAGCTTCTGAGGACCCTTCCATCTTGGTGTTGCAGAGACTCTCCTCTACGGAGTTGAGAATGCTCTGCAAATCAAGCGCTATTGCAGATCGCATCGTCGATGTGGAGTGCGTGAAAGTTGGCAACACCACCGTCAGCTTCTATCACGCGGACCCTGGCCACCTCACAGTCTACGTCAGGGGAATTTCGCCGTTGTTGTCCACGGCTTATATTCGAAATTTTATGTCAGAGTTTGGGGAAGTGCTCGGTATCTACCGCCCTGAGCACGCAGATACTCCCCGGCTCCAGAACGGCGACATATATTTCGATATGAGGCTGGACAAGGACATTCCAGATTCCCTTATTTTACACGGAGAACGTGTCTTCGTGTACTATAAGGGGATGAGGCAGTGCTGTTGGTACTGCAAAAAATCTTCTCATGTCAGGAGAGATTGCCCTCTCCTGAAAAAGTGTGCCAAATGTTCTCGCTTGGTGGGCAGGAACCATCGTTGCCCGGAGAAGATGGACGGCAGTACCGCAGCGGGGACGTCAACGCCTCGTCCGTCACCGAAGATGACATCAGTTGAGCAACATGCAGAGCCACAACGATCGGCCCGACCCGTACCTTCTCCTCGTACGTCGCGGGCCGCTTCACCGGAGCCATCTTTGCCTCCTCTACCAACTGAAGACGAGCAGGCGCCATCATCATTCCCTCCGTCTTCAGAGGTTGCTGAGGAGACATCCTTGTTTCAGCCATCAAGCGACATCGTGATGGATGAAGTGGTCTCTGCAGAGGAAGACATCGATGCCCCATTGGGTGATGTTTCGACGCCTTTGGAGGAGGAATTTCCAGCTCTCCCCCCTCCGTCTCTACCAGCGTCGCAGCCAGTGGGAATCACCCGTCTTCCTGCAGCGTTCCCTGTGTTATCTTCGGTTCCAACGGCGATCTCCACATCGACGCAGCCGGAAGGGCGTACGGAGAGCAAGTCTCCCCGTAAAAAGAAGGCCCGCCATCGTAGCAGAAGGGACAAGAAGGCATCATCATCGTCCGAGAGGGACGGCAGTGTGGGTAGCCGCCATAGTTCCTCTCATCGGATGCGCTCACCGCTTCGAAGGATTGCTGAGCCACATTCGTCATCGAAGACGGACCAGCCTCCATCGAAGTTAGGTCAGCCTCTTCCATCTAAATCCTCTGAATGAAAGTCATCTCGCTGAACATACGTTCCCTGGGTTCCCATTTTAAGCAATCGGTTCTATTAACTTTTATTGCTCTGTACCGGCCAGAT
>JAHWFO010039272.1:722661-735140 GCA_023313115.1 Rhysida immarginata | reverse complement strand
ATTTCCACGCAAAAATGAGAAAATGGATTTTCTTGAATTACAGCGCCATCTACCAAAAATAAAAAAAAATGTTTCAGACAAAATGTACGTAGTTTTTTATGTAGGACCTGAATCTGCAATAAAAAATAGGGGTTCCCATTTGAAATTTTAAAGTTGCCCCCCGCCCCACCCCCAGGGGCCGGGGGGGGTGGGCTAATTTTAGCACCAGCAGATGCCCCCTCGAAAATAATCAACTTTGGATTATACGCATTTTTTCGTGTGAAGCTTATTTTTCGAGTTATTCTGCTTTGTCAACTTAAAATTTACACCCTGTATAACTAAACCACGTACCTTTGAACTAATTTTGACTATCATTAATTTCACGTTATGTTCATTCATGACAGGTCTTTCTAAGTTTATTGGTATATTACTTGCCATTTTAATTCCAAGTATTACTATATACTTCATAACATTTTCTGCCAATTTTGATTATCATTAAACTCACGTTATATCCATTGTAACGGCTCGCGTATTTGTTGCTAAACGATTACGGATGCTCGCTGGGACTTTGCCAGTAGGCGTGGGAACAAAACTTCTCTGTGAATAAAATTACTGCAAAACTTGAATTGGGTCCCCGTAATATCTCGAGAACTCGTTTATTCGCTAATCTTTTATCGGAAAGTAAAACACTACATGAGTTCCGTTCTGTTCCTTAAAAACCCCGAATGGGGGGGGGGGACATAAGATCCTTAAATCTATATCTTAAAAGAACTGCGTTTTAAACAAATGCGCACAACAATTAAACAAAATTATTTAAATAAGGTTTAACTTCGTATTTTTTTTTATTAATTATCACATTGTTCCGTTAGCCAGCTCTAACGATAAGGATTGAAATGATAAACTGACGTGATCGTTCCTGTCAATTTACCTAAAGGAGCAAGGTATCGAGTCTATCAATTTTCTTTAACTTTTTCACATTAATGAGATCAATTGCCCGACATCTTCATAGATTCCAGAGATATCAAAAAAGCACGAGGATTTCTGATTCCAGTTCAAATTTTCTTTTACATTGCCTTATTGCTGGATGTCAACTTAGATTGGTAGCTTCATAGTATAAGTTTAATAATCCTTTTTTACTCAGAAGGCTTAACAACTATCCAAAATCACCGTCTCCCGGAAAGTATTCTAAGGCCAAACGTAAATCTTGGTAGGCAAATTTTCAATAAAATCTCTAGACACAATACGCAATCTTATCTTATACTGAGGTGAGTAAATGGGTTACATACTTCGGGATAAAGATCTTAAACAATTATGCCATTTTTGCTCTACAAGCTTCAAATAGATAATCTTCCAAAAAAATTATATCCAAATCAAAGTGGGAGAATTACCGCGTACTAGGGTTACACGCGTAATCATCATTCATTCATGGACAGGTAGGTAAGTTAGTATAGGGAGGGAATACACGATCGGATCTCTCACCCCCTACAAAAGGGGTAATAATACTGATAGGTGATAGTAATTAATCGTGGCGACATGCCAAAACGGAATATCATCTTTGAAGGATGTAACCAACACCACGGCGTCCAGTACAAGAATCGTCAACTTAGCTGGACTCAGGGTCAGGGATCGGTTGGTATATGCTATGATACGCCAGACACCTTGGTGATCTTGCGTAAGCATCCCCCCGACCGCCCACTTGGCCACATCAGTGTGTATTTCGAAAGGGCGTCGAAAGTCGGGTTGGGATATGGTTAAGAGCCGTTTTATCTCGAGAAAAGCACTTTCGCAATTTCCGGTTCATTCCCTCTTTACCCCTTTATGAGTAAGTCGTTTCAGAGGCCAGCTAACATCGCTTAACACCGGTATGAATGAACAGTATTACTGTATCATACCGATGTACCGACGGGCCTCTTCAACGTTTGTGGGTCTGGGATATTCCAGGATGGGATTGATGTTCTTAGTATTAGGCCGTAACCCCTCCTCGTCGACCAGGTACCCTAAAAATTCTACACAATGTTGGAAAAATGTGGATTTTTTAAAATTCACCCTTAGATTAAATCTTACTAGGCAATGGAATATTCGATTGAGGGTTCGATAATGGGTATCTCAGTCAGGACTGGCGACAATAATGTCATCAACATAGGAACGATTCGGGTTCAACTAAGGGGTCAAGTACTTGATCCATCAGGGATTAGAAAGCTTGTGCGGCATTCTTGATGCCGAATGGCATCGCTAGGTAGCAGAAAGTACCCATTTCAAGTACCCTGGATGCTCTCTTTTCTCGAGACTCGGGAGTTAATTCCACTTGCCCATAAGCTCGGCGCATGTCAAAAGTGGAAAAGATCCGGGCCTTACTTATTTTCCACAGTATATCAGAGGGCAAGGGGAAATAGCTCCTGGACTTGGTGATCTGATTTAACCTCCTCGCGTCCAGTATGAAACGGGGCTCTTTAGATTTGTCTTTGTGCACAAGGAAAAATAGGAGTGACCAAGGAGTTTCACAATGGCGTACTACTCCTTGGCATTCCATTTCGCGCACAATGTCCTGGATTTGTTGTAATTTTGTCGGTGAGTAGCAGTAAGGCCGCACACGGATGGGTTTTACTTTCCCAGTATCAATGAAGTGTTGGTATCTGGGAAATTTCCCTTTTATCTCGGCCATCGTAGTTTCCATCGTCGCCAATAATTTGGTTTCCAAGATGTTTTGTTCTTCTATCAATGAAGTTAGTACAGGGTCTCCTGAGGGTCTGGCCTGTAGTAGGTATAACGTTGTTCCCCAATGTTTTAGTAAGTCAAGACCTATAATAGCCTCACAAGGAACACCCGACATTAACCACTAATCCCAATATGTCAGCTTACATTTTGTTCCGTTGATAGTGTCCAAAGATAAGCAGGTGTTCAACTCCTTTACGTGACCATCTGCCATCGTAACCTTCCTAGGCACTATCTGGAATACCCTCTAAGTCTATGGCTTTATCTTCATTCATTAACGATATACTGCCCCTGTGTCGACTAAGGCCTTAAAAGCATGTCCTTTGGACACAAGATCAGTAAACCACATTCCCTCCTCTGGCAAAGTAATCATCACGTAAACTGTTTCCTTACTATCACTATTTTTCTCCTCCACGTTTGATGCGTTCGATTCCACTTTTCAAGATTGTTATTTTTGGTCCCAAGGCATTCTCGTCATCCCCTCGAATATTATCATCACTATTAAATTTCCCGTCGGGCAAGATTTTTTTTGACCGATTCCCATAAAATGTCCGTGTTTTATACTTTCTTGGTTTCTTTTCATCTCTCCGAAGGCCTTGGAAACTCCCGTTTGTGTAGTACATGATAAGTGCATTTATGTAACGGTTTCATTGCCGAAGGCCTTGTATTCTTCTTCCTCGGCGCAAATTCCACGTGGTCTATCTTTTCCCATTCCAACTCAAGTTCCTCGAGTTGGTCGTACGTCTGAAACTCTGAGCGCTGGATCCTTGTCTTCATTTCCGAACGCAAATTGTTATATTTCAGATTCAAAAGTTCAGCTCTTGCAAAGGGATAATTGGAGATTCATCCTATGAACTTCAAATGAATTGACTCGTCTTTTCCTGGGGGTGTTTTCTACGATCGAACACTCTTCGTTTCTCATTTATGTCATCAGTGTTCCCGAAATGTCTTTTCAGCCATACCTTGATTTCATGCCACGAAGGTAAGTCTCTGATTCTCGCAGCCACCCATGGACCCATTTCCTCCGGCATTAGTAAGAGTATTACTCGGGGTAACAGTTCCTCATGCACTCCTACTAGCAGTGCCTGGGTCTCTAAATCCAACAGATAGCTATCAAAGTTTTCCTGCGAGGTACATTGACTCATGTTCAGTGTTTCCTTTAACTCGGTTGTGTTCCTTTCCTTAGGACGATTCGGTCTCATTAAAAACTGTTTTTGCTGTTCCAGGGTTTGGTTCACGCCGTCAATTAGGGTATAACTGATTCCCAAGGAAAATTTCACGATAGGGCCATCTAGGAAAGGACCAACATCGTACGTCCTCCAGGTTCTTATCTCTGGAGATATCTCCTGAGTGACTCGTATTCGTTCGATCTCTTTTCGTAATCTCACACATCTTTGTGCTTGGTCGCCTGCTAAGTCTAATTGTAATCGGTTGCACACCAATAAATTGGTCTCCTCACTCAATAACGTCATCAGGGTACGCTGTTGGACCAGGCTAGCGATAATCTTGTCAATTTCGTCGACGGCAGGTAAGTTCTCCATAACCAACCAAAGAATAATCAACAATAGTTCCAAATAGTTCATTTTTGTTCTGTCTTACTAGTCAATATTACGGTTTTCTTAGTTCTCAACTTGGACGAAACTCGCTAATCCATAAACATCTCCAATTCCAAAAAAACTTTCTGTAACGGCTCGCGTATTTGTTGCTAAACGGTTACAGATGCTCGCTGGGACTTTGCCAGTGGGCGTGGGAATAAAATTTCTCTGTGAATAAAATTACTGCAAAAGTTGAATTGGGTCCCCGAAATATCTCGAGAACTCGTTTATTCGTTAGTCTTTTACAGTAAAGTAAGCCAATACATGAGTTCCGATCTGTTCCTTAAAAAACCCAAATGGGGGGGGGGGGGGCACAAGGCAAAAGCAAAAAAAAAGGTAAGTATAATTATTACATGTGTTTTTGTTAAATAAGATTCTTTCTAAAACATATATTAAGCTTTATAAAACTTGAAAAGTTCTAAGACGATCCTTAAATCGATAATTATGGGATAAACAGAACAGCCTCAAAAAGCTAAATTAAACCTCCAAATTGGTTAAGAACAAACTCAATCACTACAATATAGAGCGAAGAGACTATCATTTCTAAGAAAAATCCGAAAGACAGGAATTTACCTCTGCACTGAAATAATCCATTTTAGGTGATATACAGGGACTTGATTTACTGAAATAAAATTTTTTAAAGGCTTACAATGGATGGAACTCTCCAAGATGCCTTCTAGTCTAAATAATTTTTTACTCAAGTAATCTTACTTTAGTTGTACACTTGATGTTGTTGCAAGTTCCTTTCTTTTTTCGATATCTTGAAGCAAAAATTGGCCATTCATCGCTTTGTGTAGTCTAGCGGTCGCCGATTCTTCTATGTACTTGCTTACCATTTGCTCAATGGAGCACGGAGCTAAAGGAGTGCTTCCTCTATTGTCTTTCACTCTTTCTCAGTAGTCTGCTAACTCATTATCTACAGTTACCGATCATTTTTAGAGTTTCAAATAATTAATTACTAAGAATTCTCTTTTCTAAGAAAAGCCTGAATAACAGGAATTCTATGCAATGAATTCTATATTGCACAAACTTTGTTTTGCATTGTTGGTCATGAGACTTATATTGTTGATCCTTGCATAGTGTTGTTGCATTGCGTGTTGACACCATTTTCGATACTTATTGTTGCAAAAACTTTGTCTAGCATTGTTGGTCATGAGATATTATGAAATTCGGTACGGTGATGCTAATTCACGAGATTAGCTCTCGGATTAATTTATTTTTTGATTATCTGGATCCAATTTTCCGGTATTTTATGTTTTCCGGATTTTTATCGGATTTTTTTTGATTCCATAAACAACCATAACCATAACCATGAATAAATATTATTTTTGCGAAATCTGAGATAGACAGTCACCTTCCTCATGCTTTGAAGGTCATGTATGAGAAATTTTATCAAGATCGGAATAAAACTGTAGATCTGTATAAAAAACAAACAAACAAACAAACCCACAAACAAACAAACATCTTTCTTTATATATATAGAAAGACTAGCAGAGGTACCTGGCGTTGCCCGGGTTAACTACACTTGTAGATATAGAGAGCAATCTCAAAAAATTAGATTATAACTCCCAATTGTTTAAAAAATAACTCAATCAATACAACACAAAGCAAAGGGACTATCCATTCTATGAAAAATACGAAAAACAGGAAGTCTAGATGATATACCCGGGCTTTATCTAAACTCTTGACTTGCCTCACTACTGCGGAGCATCACCAGACACTTTAGATTCAAATTTTTCTTGCCCTTGTTCTATAAGTTTTATTCCCTTTTGCTCTATTCGAAACACCCGTTTTTCAGATGTTTCAAAAGCCCGTATAGTTTTTTCTGTTTTAATTTCAGCGTTTCTCTGACCCACACTCGTTCTTTCTCTTTCCTTTCCAGGCACATAACTTTTTGTCAGTCGTCTGGACGTTTGATAAGGAGCTCAAGGGAGACATGCCAGACATCTTTGCCTCATCAATAGACTCTGTCTTATTAATGTTCTGTCACTGCATCATCATTTTTTGCTCATTATTAATAAATCTTAGAAACGAACGTTCAATCAACCCAATATCAGCATCTCAGTTTCCAAAATATACACATTTCCACAGGACAAAGTCAAACTGTTTAATTATAAAATATTAGGATCGCATGTGCTAGCAAATAAGCTAGATGATAACCCCTGCGTGGCTAGGACTTTTTTTTGCATTAAATTTCGCAATATGTTAAGCAATAAACACGTGAAAACGCTTAGAATAATTACAGTAATAATTCTTAGGACTACGAAACTACACTAAAAAAATGAAACTACGAAAAAAAATTTTTAAGACTCAAAATGGATGGACCTCACCAAAGTTGCCGCTGCTACTCTAAATAATTTCTTACTCACGTAATCTTACTTTAGATATACACTTGATGTTGTTGCAATTTCCACTCTTTTCTCGATGTCTTGAAGCAAAACTTGGTGATTCATCCCTTTGTGTAGCCTTGTGGTTGCCAAATCTCTTATTGACATGCTTACCATTAGCTGATAGAGCATGGAGCTAAAGGACCACGTCCTCTGTTGTTTTTCCACTCTTTCTTAATATCTACTAAATCTCCATTATCTCCAATGACTGATCATTTCTAAAGATTTTCAAGAAATTCTTAAGCACTAAGAACTCTCAATTCTAACAAAACCCTGAATAACAGGAATTCTATTCATTGTTACAAATTGAACCTTGTTTATATTGCACAAACTTTACCTTTCTTTGTTGGTCATGAGATATATATTGTTAATCCCTGGATGGTGTTGGTGCATTGCGTGTTTTTCCCATTGTCGATACCTATTGTCACGGCCAATTTGCTCAGTGGAAGCTTTGCTAGGATTTAACACAGAAAACGGGACACTAATACTCAGCACTACGATTTAAGTACGTACAAAAACATTTTATTCAACCAATAACTTCAATGGCATAAATAAATTCAGAAAATAAACACAAAAATAAATTCAGAATAATATATAATAAAATAATATATATAAAATAAAATAATATATATATATATAAATATATATATATAGAAGAATGTTTGTTTGTGGGTTTGTTTTTTATACAAAACTACAGTTTTATTCCGATCTTGATGAAATTTTGCATACTTGTCATTCAAAGCATGAGGAAGGTCACAGTCTACCTCAGATTTCAATATTCATGGTTATGCCAGGGCATATTAATGAGAAATATCTCATGACCAACTATGCAAGGCAAAGTTTGTGCAACAATAGGTATCAACAATGTTGTCAACTCGCGATGCACCAAAACTAGGCAGGGATCACCAATATATATCTCATGACCAACAATGAAAGGCAAAGTTTGTGCAATGCCTAGAATTCCTGTTATTCAGGTTTTTCTTAGAAAAGAGAGTTCTTAGTACTTAAGAATCTTTTGAAAATCTTTAAAATAAATTGGTAACTGGAGATAATGGAAAGTTAGCAGACTATTGAGAAAGAGTGCAAGGACGACAGAGGAAGCCCTCCTTTAGCTCCGTGCTGTATTGAGCAAATGGTAAGCAGTTCAATAGAAGAATCGGCGTTCGCTAGACTACAAAAAGAGATGTATGGCCAAGTTTTGATTCAAGACATCGAGAGAAGAAAGAGAATTTCAACAACATCAAGTGTACATCTAAAGTAAGATTATGTGAGTCAGAAATTATTTAGACTACCATTGGGATCCTTGGAGAGGTTCATCCATTGTGAGTCTTTGAAAAAAATTTCTTCAAGCTTTTATTAAGATTTTTTACTGTATTAATTCTAAGCATTTTCATGTGTTTATTTTTAAGATATTTCAAAATTTATTCCAAAAAAAAGTCAGAGCCAAGCCGGGGTTATTACCTAGCTTATTTGGTAGCACAGCAGATCCAAATATTTCCAAAAAACATATTTTGACTATATTCTATGGGAAAGTGTATATTTTGGTAACTGAAATGCTGATAATGCGATGACTGAACGTTCGTCTTCAAGAATTTTTGATTATGAACATTAAGTGAAGATGCAGTGACAGAACATTAATAACGCAGCGTTTATTGATTACGCATAGGAGTCACGCGTGTTTCCCTTGAGCTCCCTATCAAACGTCCAGACGTCTGGCAAAAATTTATGTGTCTGGAAAGGAAAGAGTATTGATCAGAGAAACTCGGCAACTAAAACAGAAAAAGCTATACGGCCGTTTGAAACATCTGAGCAACGGCAGTTTCGAATAGAGCAACAGGGTATAAGAGCTTCTACGTGAAGGGAGGGCAAGAAAAACTTGAGTTTAAAGTATCTGGTGATGCTCCGAAGTGGTGAGGCAAGTCAAGAAGAGTTTAGATGCTCCGGTATATCAAATGGACTTCCTGTTTTTCGTATTTCTCGTAGAATGGATAGTCCCTTTGCTATGTGTTGTATTGATTGAGTTATTATTTAACCAATTAGAAGTTATAATTTAATTTTATGAGATCTATTAGTTAACCTACAAGTTTCATTAACCCAGGCAAAGCCGGGTACCTCTGCTAGTAAGGTGATATAAAAGCAATAGCAAACTACAAATACACAAATTGGTAAATGCAAATAGGTTATGATACTAAATTGATCGTATGATCTTAATGCTAAAGCCATGAGTAAAATATTTTGAGCAATGAAAGAAACTTATTAAACTCCAGAAATTTTTCAACAAATGCTAATTTCTTAAGAAGCAATATCAAGCAAATAATTAAATAAAATAGTGACTAATCCTATCTTATATAGGCAATAGGTAAGCAAAAATCTTTAACCAAAAGAATATTTGCAATGATAAATTCTGAGCAAACTGTATACACAATTATCTTGATAGGCAATTCTTACGCCTATTCCAATTGACAACAAGCAAGGGATCAACGTTTCAAAAATAGCTTATTCGGTAATTAACATGATGCACACTTACAACACAATAAAATATTTGAGTAAATCATTTCAAAACCATAACCAAAACGTAAGTGTTTTGCGCTTACTCATGCTCAGTTCTGATAATTCACACAAGCATAGTCAGGTACTATGGAATCAAGTTCATTAATTATGAATTAAAGTCGGGGACTGAGGTTAAAGTCTTAAATCCAAACAACAGTTTTAAATTATAGCTGAATTAGAGGTCAATAACTTAAAGAACAGCGACACGAGCCTGCGAAAAGAGGAAATAACATTTATGAATAGAATGCTTAAAATAACAGGCACAAAATCAACATAACAACCTCCTTCGCCAAATACTAGAATTATACGTAGCACAGTGATACTAAATAAATAAGTGGCAACACACACTAAAATACATTGCTTTAAGGCTCGACGTAATTGCACCAACGAACAATGATGGAGCACACAATAAATTACGACTTAACGCAAATAAGGACGATAAGCCTAACTTTTACTTTATGCGGCAGTCAAATGCCTTTCTTTAAGAAAAATTTTCCGGTAAAGAAATGAAAATTCAGTACCCAATATTTTAATAACTGCAGTCGTGTCGTAACACCACACTGCACAATTCACGGACGAGCCACCACTCTGCCAATGCAGTCCAGGACGAACGCCGTCAAACCATAGGGAAGAACGCCGAGCAAACGGACTCGTTCCAAACACATGATGCTCGTAATTTCCTCGTGCTCGCGGCTCTCTTACCACGTTACTACTTCGAAGCTGGTAATGATCAGAAGGTGAATTTGGTTTCGGGAATCCGGCCGACGCCCGCTGCGTTGCGAGACGATTGGAAATTTCCACTGTCGGACGAGCTCACCACCGTTGCGGGAACGCTTTGCTTTCCCCGACGAGAAGCCGACGACACGTCTTTCCTCTTCAGCAAGTTTCCTCTTCGCCGAGGAACGTTGATGCCTCTACGCCTGGCATTAATTTTTCCTTTGCTGAATTCCTTTCGTCTCCGTCGCTCATCACTCAACGAAGCCTCTCCATCCAACCCGGACGACTTCGTAATTCGATCTGGCGAATTCTCGTCTCGTCGCCTGTCGCCTTCCCTCGTGCAGCAAATCGAATATCCCGCTCCTCTCTCGCCGCGTTGACTCTCGGGAACTTTTCTTCTCCAGAAGATGCGTGTTTTGTTACAGCGAGGTTTTTTTTCGCTATAACACCTATTGTTGCACAAATATTTACTTGCATTGTTGGCCATGAGTTATATATTGTTGTTCTATGCAAGGTGTTAATTGCGTGTTCACACCATTGTTGATACATATTGGTGCACAAACTTTGCCCTGCATTGTTAGTTATGATATATTTATCATTAATATCCCTTGCCATCACCATTAATATCGATTTTTTAAATATCGATATAAGAAACAAACAAATCCACAAACAAACAAACCCACAACCAAACAAACATCCTTCTTTATTTATATCGACTAGCAGAAGACCGGCGTTGCCAGGGATAATTAGGCTTGTAGGTAAAAAGAACAACCTCAAAAAGCTAAATTAAACCTCCAAATTGGTTAAATAATAACTTAATCACCGCAATATAGAGCAAAGGGACTATCCATTTTTAGAAAAATCCGTAAGACAGGAATTTACCTCTTCACTGAAAAAATCCATTCTAGGTGATATACCGGGAGTTGATTTACCGAAAAAAAAATTTTAAATGCTCACAATGGTTGGACCTCTCCAAGGATGCCTTCTAGTCTAAATAATTTTTTATTCTTGTAATGTTACTTTAGATGTACACGTGATGTTGTTGCAATTTCCTTTCTTCTTTCGATGTCTTGAAGCAAAAATTGGCCATTCATCACTTATGTTATCAAGATTGCGAAAGCTTATCAAGATCGGAAAACTGTATATAAAACAAACAAACAAACAAACCTCCTTCTTTATATATATAGAAGACTAGCAGAGGACTCGGCGTTGCCGGGGATAATTACGCTTGTAGGTAAACTGAACAACTTCAAAAAGCTAAATTAAACCTTAAAATTGGTTAAATAATAACTCAATCGAGAGAGACTGCCCTATCTATATCGTATATTATATCCATTTCCTGTTCATTGTTAATAATTCTTGGAAACGAATGTTCTGTCATTGCTTCATCATTTTATGTTCATTGTTATTATTCTTTGAAAAAAACATTCTATCATTGCATCTTCATTTTATGTTCATTGTTATGATTCTTGGATACGGACGTTCTGTCATTGCATCATCATTTTATGTTCATTGTTATAATTCTTTGAATAATTTTGTGCTCATTGTTATTGGTGAATTGCGCATTGAGACCATTGTTGATGCGAACACGACGGGCCTATTGTTGCACAAACTTTGCCTTGCATTGTTGGTCGTGAGATATCTGTTGCTGGTCCGAGCATAGTGTGAATTGCGTGTTGATACCATTGTTGATTGATACCTATTGTTCCACAAACTTTGCCTTGAATTGTTAATCATGAGATATTTCTCATTAATATGCCTTGCCATAACCATGAATATCGATTTTTTGTCGATATTTATTATCTTTCCGAAATCTTCCTGATGCTTTGAAGATCAAGTATGCAAAATTTCATCAAGATCGAAATAAAACTGTAGATTTGTATAAAACACAAACAAACAAACCCACAAACTAGCAGAGGACCCGGCGTTGCCTGGGATTATTATGATGTCTTGAGGCAAAAATTGGCCATTCATCACTTTGTGTAGTCTACCGATCGCCGATTCTTCTATTTAATTGATTACCATTTACTCAATACAGCACTGATCTAAAGGAATGCTTCCTCTATCGTCATTCACTCTTTCTCAATAGTCTGCTAACTCATTATCTCCAGTTACTGATAATTTTTAAAAATTTCCAAGAAATTGTTAAGTACTAAGAATTCTCCTTTTTAAAAAAAGCCTGAATAACAGGAATTCTATGCATTGAATTCCATATTGCACAACCTTGCCTTGCATTGTTGGTCATGAGACATATATTGTTATTCCTTGCATAGTGTTGGTGCATTGCATGTTGACACCATTGTTGATACCTATTGTTGAAAAACTTTGTCTTGCATTGTTGCTCATGAGATATTCTTCATTAATATCACCCTGCCATAACCATGAATATCGATTTTTTATCAATAATTATTATTTTTTCGTAATTTGAGGTAGACAGTGACCTTCTTAATGCTTTGAAGCTCACGTATGCGAAAGTTTATCAAGATCGGAAAAAACTGTAGATTTGTATATAAAACAAACAAACAAACCTCCTTCTTTA